>JAGDQP010022556.1:0-30266 GCA_022664845.1 Lepisma saccharinum
AGTGAGTGAGTGAGTGAGTGAGTCAGTTAGCCTAAAATGTGCAATTTCAGGGGTCCACAACTAGAACATAGTTTGAGATACGAATATGAAATTTTGTACATCTGCACATATTTACCATATCTCCTTAACGGCAAAAGCTCATATTCCTATCTTTAACATCTTTTTTCTTACGGGGCCCCCAAATCGTCGATTTTGCCATAAACTCTTGTTCCTGTATAACATGCTTCTGGCAGTGCTAACGTTTTCTGACGTGAAGAACTTGGCTCATGCACTGCCGTGCATGTTGATAGTGCACCTTTGCACACTTCCAAAGTGCTTTTATCACCTCTGCACACTATAAATGTGCAAAATAAAAAGTTGTTCTCGTAGCCTACGAAATAATAAACAAAGCTGCCAGGAGGGGGGGAGGGTGCTAGATCTGGGTCGTCTGGGTGATTCCTGATTTCTTAACTAACTTAACTACCGAGATTCACATTTGCTTGCTAGATTTTAAAGAAATATCTTATACGAAAGTGCGTAAGCCTGACGTTATCGTAATATATTGCGAACGATAAGTGATAAAAAGTTATAAAAGAATCACAAAATTCCCCAACAGAAGGATTTTATAAACTCTCAATGATTTTGTACAATACACTTTATCAGTTTCTCAGCAAACTTTTAGAATCCAGTGAGTATGAGTAAGGATCTAGTGTGTTCTCTGTGCATTATTCTTAGATAAGCTTTAAGAAATCACTTATAGATGTCCCTCTTCAGAATCTTTGCTTCTCTTGATAAATACAAAGTTTCGTGATTCGTTCACGTGACAAGCGGAACAAATCACGCAGCTCGAACGTACCGGAATTTCCCAGCAGGGCAGGATTAACGTATGGGCTAAATGTGACCAATGCTTCAGGGACCCCGCCAAAAGTAACTCAGTTACCTATGTAAATAGTAAGCATAGGGTCAGGGCCGTCTTAATGCATGGGCACAGTGGGCAGTCGTCTCGGGCCCCTACCCCACTTGCTAATCTAAATACTTCTACAAGCATTGACTTTTCTAAATCCTTAATTTTACCATGTTTTATTTAATTTGAAAAAGTATTGTACGTCAGTTCTCTATCAGTAAAAACAAATGTTAACTGGTAAAATATGATTAGGATTTCAGAATATAGCTTCCTACAGGTAGACAACTAAAAGTTCATGCAACGTATGACATTAGTATATCAGACTATTTACACTGTGGTTTTTAGTGCAGGGATTCTCAGACTTTTAGACCGAAATTAATACTTTCGTCGTTGCACCAAGTAATATTACTAAATTGCGAATGCTAATATTTAAATTTGTATGAGTTCCAGTATACTCATTATACCAACAAGGCAGAACATTTGTTAGCGTCTTGTAATTAGGAGGTCTCAAGAACGATAGCCGGTAAGACTTTAGTAAACTTTATTTTGTATGAGCCATTCTCGTAACTTTTGACCCGTCACGTTCTAGTTAAAATCCACTATCACAAACATCCATGCGCCAGCCGGGATTCGAACCCGGGATCTTCGGGCCGCTGACTTAGCGCCCTAACCCACACGACTACCAGATCGGCAACGATTCCCGGTCCGGAAGATCCTGACTCAGGGTTTTCCTGGTTCATGATACAATGGAGCACCAATATAACAATATGAACAAAAGTAGTTAAATAGCTAAAATCTACATTCTCTGATAAACAATTCTCTAATTTCAAGAGGAAATAATAGGCGTATTATTTTTTTTTAACTTTTCCTTTGTATTTATGTTCGAATCGAGTCGCCGTGGCTCAGGCAGTAGCGCGTCTAACGACAATCTGGCGTTCTGGGTTCCAATCCCAGCCAGAACGCTGTAGGTTCTTCTTCAGTGCTCCCATGCCTAGCGCTTTGGGGTATATCAGATTGAGTACCAGAGTGTCCTTGGTACTCTTGGACACCCTGGGAGGTAAAGGCGGTCGAGCGTGAGACAGACCAGTGACCACCGAACCTCACTTCGTGCTGTAGGTCGAGAATACGTGGAACGCTACATCCTCATCCCGCATACGTCTTTTACGGAATGTGTGCATCGCACAGGTTGTAGCTTTACCTTTTATCATTTTTTAAAAATACATGCACGTAAAATTTTAAATAAGAGATTTTAAAAGTCATTGTTTTTAAGCATCAGAATAAGTTTATTGAAAATCAGTGTAGCACGAATTAGTAACGGAAAGTTTACTGGAAAGATTTCTTTTACATTTTTGGAGCCAACACAATTCTGTGAACGAACACAAGACCTGATAAAAGACATTTAAAGAAAAAAAAACTCTCTTCCAAAATACTTTACAGGTGGCCAGCTCTGTTCTGTAGAAAAATAGTTGTCTAGACACAATATTACAGTGTCCAAAACATGGCGTTTCTGTACAATCTCCCATAAGGGGTAATGTTTTCTCTGATCTTTAAACCTATTTTTCTCGAAACTACAGAAATGTTACTTATCAGGTTCTTGCATTCACCCACAGAATTGCAGTGTGTTTTTATCCTGGGGTGCTAAAATCGAATTTGGATAGGTAGTGTCAATTTTGAAGAGTCTAGGGCTGGAAACAAGATATTGCCTCGTTCAATTAGTAACAATGTGTTAGGTCAGTTATACGTTTATTGTTAATTATTCACTAAGTTCACTTACCAATATACAAAGCTTCCCGCACCAGTAGTGGTACGCGTGCCATAGTTTGAGAAACTGCTGTTTAGTTCAATAGTATCTAAAAGTGATAAATATTGGAGTTACCAATTCTTGTTGGGATAAATTTAGATTTATGAGTCAAGATACGAAGTCCTTTGTTTTCTAATATTTAAAAACAATATATTTAATCGAATGAGATTTTTAAAAATAATTCCGACAGCATTGAAATTTGTGTAGCTGCTTGTAGTGAAACTTATTATTTATTTTTATTTCAATATTAGATATTTATTAAAAAAAAAAGTATGTTTATTTTAGAAATAATTAATTTTGCTAACGATCTAATTTTATTTACCTCGCTTTGTCCAAGGGCCAACAATGATGTTAAGACGACCCTGCACAGGAGACAGGTAGATGGGGCCCTAACAGAGCCATTAGCCCGGGGCCTCAAACAGCTTAATTCAGCACTGTTTACCAGATAAACAATTGTGCTTAGATTGGTGAATTTGGGAAATACTTCGTCGAAGCTAGTAAATAAAATATATACAACTTCCTCAATAGAGGATGCATCAAGCTGGTATTATTTTTCCTTAAAAATGTCACCACATTAGCCTAGTCCAGCTCCACGTGCTTATTAAAAGAATTTGCATTTTGGGAAGTATAGTGGCAGTTTCTAGCTCCTATATCTATTAAGTCTTATTAAACAATGTACAAGCCTACAAAAGAGAACATCTAGATATATTCTGCACAAACGGTTACATTAAGATATTGTTCCAGTCATGTCAAACAATTAATTGATAATCGAACAAATTTCCGTCTTGACATGATTCTTGATTTATTTACATAAGATATCCCAAAGTACTTTTGCTGGCAGTTTCTATTTCATGGGAAATACCAGAGAAAGGTACAAGCCACATAGACAATAATGGAGGGTAGTCAAGGAATAATCAGAGAAACAAATGAAGAGGTCGAAGCGACATAATTTCCAGCTTTATTTTGTAAGAAACCGAGAAGACTACGTTGTTTGTAGTGGAAATTACCTCAGTGTACAATCGTATTTCAGTTAGCTCTCTAACCAGGGCGGGAGTCAAGGATAAATCGAGAACTAACCGAACCAGGATTGCTAGTTGAGGTTATTACTACAATATATTATAGTATTTTTTGTTTCTGCGGAAATGAGACTTAGCACTAATTTTGCCCCAACGTCTTCAAATATCCGAATAATCGAATAAGGGTACTGGACGAACAAAGTAACATAGTTAGCTATTTTAATAAGCAAAAAAAACGAAATGGATAACTGGCAGAATGCGGGTGCACAAATAAACTTGTAATGCCACCCGATACTAAAATGGTTCTTCTCTACTCTATCTCGTTTCCATGGAAATTGGTTACAGGACTTCGGTACAAGACCTTCTTCGTGATCCTGCTAATTATTATTTAATTATCCGTATGCTGACCTGAATAATAAAATCATTAGAATAATCGAAATCTAAATACAGATGTAGATCTACATCTAAATAGCTTTACGCCTATTTGAATATTGACAACCTTATTTGAGAACTGATCTCAAAGCCTCTATCCACTATAAAAATGGATGTATCTACGTACGTTTAAATTTGAATTTATTTTTGGTCTTTAGGCATCTAAGGCTCAAGGCGGATTGGGGAGGGGAAAGGACACGGGAAAAAATCGGCCAGGACCTAAGTTGAAGGTACCATTCTGGCATTTGACTGGTGTGATAGAAAAACTGTGGAAAAAACTCAGTAAAAATAATCGGCCGCTAGAATGTTTGTAGGTATCTAACGAACTTATTCTAGAAATGAACTTATTGTTATTAACGTCCTAAAGAAACATGAATTTTCTACAGCTTTGTTCAAGTGGCCTCCGAAACACAGTGTTCAATGCACTAACCTGTCTGGCAGTGCCGGAAGTGTCCCCCCCCCAAAAAAAAATGTCGAGTGTAACCCCATTTTTATTTTTTTACGGTAAAAAGTCGCTAAAAATCCTAGAAAACTCCACTCCCCCAATTTTGATTTTACACCGTCCCAACTGAAAATCCTGGCAGAATCCCTGAGTCATCACCTGATTTGAACCCGGTACTTGGAGCATAGAAAATAAGCATTGCCAAACTATTCGGCGGACAACCAGAAAGATTGAACCGTACATGGACCACTTTACCACGTATTAAGTAAATTCGTCTATCTTGTTTTTGCTATAATTACGTATTATTGATTATTATTATTACGTAATATCATACTTAATGCTGTGCACTTCTGTAAATGTAAATTACTTTCTCATTATCATTTCTTATTATCATTACTTATCTGTACCATTTTAAATACATATTGATATTTTAATACGCAACAAATACATTTTCGTTGTCGTTTTTATTCTAATTATTTTATTGTATCTCACAACTTTACTCAAATCCACTGTGCATACTCTCACTTCTTTTAATCACTAGTTTCTACAATTCCCATTATAACAAAATTAATATTCTTCTTTTTTTCGACATGACACTCATATTATTGTAGGCTGTAACGATTCTTTATGTTGGCGAGGGACTTCTACTTTTCATTAGAGTGCTACTTTGTTTTTGTTTTGTTTTTCTTATTTACATAGGAAATTGTGTTTTATGTATCCGCATGTGAATTTTTAATTTTGGAAGTAGCTCGCTACATAATTTATTCGATAACATCACTCACAGCGATATCATTATTTCATAAATCAGTCTCCTTCTCGAGAGTGACTGCTTAGCAGCTTAGGTAACAGGCGTGCATAACCCAATTTCTTTCATTCAATTTCTAGATTATGTGTGACAAGTTCCTCGCCATGTATAATTTCTACTGCTAGTTCAAGATTTCGTTCAAATAAACTACTTCGGTGGGTATTTGTAACCTCTCTGAAGGTTAGTTTTCTTTTTTTCTGGGCATAGGGGGTATGTGTCTAGGTTCTATACGTTTATTGCTATTTAATAGTTGTTGAGGGATTTTCGGAGTGCAATTTTTCGTGTGTGTGTGTGTGTTTTTTTTTTGGGGGGAGGGGTAAAAATCCATAATCATTTTCCTTGAACAATTGAACACAATCAAAATATCAAACTCAAATTTAATGGTATCCCACGAACTATAGTGAACCTTGTATTCAATAATCTGTAACAGAGCCTGCAAATTACGAAGTAATAGAAACGGAACTATTTTGATGTTACTGAAATGAATTTCCAATATAACGGTGCTTTCTCTGTTCACAAAGATGGCAACATTGCATTAACACCAGAAACCATGGCGGACGCTATGCAAGAGTGTACCATGGGTAAGAGCGAGTTGATCTTTTTTTCTTTCATCTGTATTTTTTTTCCATTACCATTCGCATTATTTCTCGCTCGTGATGATAAATATATATATCTCTTTTAAAGGGAAGATAATATAAGCAAACAAAACAAAAAAAAAAAAACGCTTTCAAAAATAGGAACAAATTTACTTAAGTACACACGTATATTTACGTGTTTGAAAGTAATGGTGTTTATAAATTGTATCAATGTGTGTGTAGAGGAGGGTGGTGTTTAAAGGAGAAAAGAGACTGTGTTAGTAATGTTTTCAAACCTTCACATTTCGAGCGGTGATAAAGCATGGTTTTCCCTCGAGTTAAGGCATCATTACAATGCATTTATCACCCGAGTAATAGCAAGACGGGAGCCGAGGCGGTGGAGAGGGGGGGGGGGAAGCAACGGGAAGAGAGACACTGACTGAATGTTAGCGCAGCCAGGGAGAACGAACCCAAAGAGACAGACATTTGTAAAACGTCGAACATTGAACCTTTTCGCATACCGTACAGTTCATACACTAACCTACTAACCTACGTTAATTTTGTTTTCGATTATAGCTGGTCAGGGAAGGAAGTGGAGATAACAAAAAAGGAATACTAGCGACTAAAAAACGGATAAAAAGAATAATGGTCTCAAAAATGAGACGAACACTTCGTCACAGAGACGCTAAATTACTCATTCTCTCCAGCGATATATATATACTGTTTCTTTATTGTCCGTCCATTCTAAAGTCATTCATTTTCACTGGACCATCATCAATCTTTGTCCCATTACGTCACAATGACCTTGAACTTGTTCTCGCTAAAGTCATTTTCATGCTTCCTTGTACGGTGACCAATTTACTTTCACTACCATACTTTCATTTTTCCCGTACATTCATCGTTATCTCATTTTGTTTTGTATTCTTGTGTCTTTACAAAAAAAAAAAAAACTTGCGTACGTAACCAATACATTTCACATGATACCACTATTTACAATATCATCATTTGATTGTGTTGATGGTGAAAATAAGTTAACATTGAAAATTTTCACTTTCTTATCAGAACAGCTTCGTATAACAGGATGTAATTTAACCATTTAATAATAATAATGGAATTTAATCGCATACCCTTGTGTTCTAACATCTTCCTAAGACGACACACTAATACACACCCTTGTGTGCTAATAAACACTAATAGACACGACATATTTATTAGTAAGTCGTCTGAGAAAGATGATGTTAGAACATTGAAACTGTTAAGCTTGTTGTGTCTTTGTACAATAAAGTTAAGTATAATAGCCTTGTCAGCCTATTTTAATTAAATTAAGTATGGATACAAGGCCTCAATATAATTAAAACCTGACAGAAGTTTTAAATAAAATCACGTGAAAACACAAAAATCAAGAAGAAAAGAACCCTGATAGCCACAGAAGGCTTTATGGTCAAATTCTCCCTTAAAAAACCTGCAAAAACAATCCATAGAGAATGTTTATAAAAATAATTGGTTCGTATATATTTAATAATCTGTCTATACAAAACAATAAGGAAAAATGGCTTGATAGTTTATTTTAAGGATTAAGCAATTTTGTTGCAGAAGATTCAATTCGTAACACATTCTTAGTGCACCCCACAAAATAACTGTTCATCCCTTAGTTCCACTTTGTTCGTCTGTCGGTAACAAGGGCTCAGCGACCTCGAATTATTGCGCTGTTATTAATCTAGTGACACTAAAACTAGCTTTATTTAAAGAATTCAGGTTGGTTTTGAAATACATACCTCAGTACGTTGCCATCGATATCAGGGATGGGGGATGTTACCTCCCCAAATTCTCGATCATTACCCCCAAAACTTCATATTTTTAGAGTTAAAAGTCGATTTAAAAGCCTGCAAAACCCTCAATTTTGGGTTTAACTCCCCCAAACCGGAAATCCTGGCAGAATCCCTGTATTAGGAACATTTATTTGTGCTGTTTAAATGTAATTTTTAAATTTTTGAGTTAATGACAACGAAATGTAGCCTACAGAGTAAAATATTTATTAAAGTATTGTTAATAAATAAGTTAAAAAGAGAAGTGTATTTAAAAAAGACTGAAAATGGGATAGAAATTGGGTCGTCTTGTCAATTGGTTTGACCAACTAAGCTACGACACGAGGGATAGAGTTTTGTCACTAAATATTGAGAAAATTCAATGTAAATATGAGTGAATCGAAATTTGATAGGTTATATGTATCGTGATTCAAATATATAGGCCTAGGAAAAATGTTTTAAGAAGTTATTGTGGAAAACTTAGGTTCAATTTCACCTGCAGAAAACCATTAAAACAACATTTTTTTTATTTTTTTTGTAGTACATATTCTACATTTTTTTTTTAGCACAAAGTGAGAGAATTTAATATGAGTTGTTTATTTTTTTTTAAGTGTTGCGTAATTTATGAGTAGATTACTAATAGTTTTTAATCAATTACTTTACAATTATGCCCACTTTTTCAACAATATTGTTTTCTTACCTGTAGACACAACCTCCCGATCGCGGTAGTCTAACGTGTTAGTTAGGTCAGTGTTTTCAAGGTTCTGGGTTCGGGTCCCAGCTGAAGTGTTTGTGGCGTTTAGAAACTTTTACAGCTTTCTGATCGTGACGAGGTGAAGCCACTAGTTTTAATTATGCAACGTTGCAACACAAGAAAAGCTTCCTTAAAACAGACTTAATATAAACAGACCAAAAAATGTTTAAATAAGAAGTAAAAAATAAGAAATGTGTGCAAGTGATGTTTTAGCACGTAAAAAGGTGTCTTGTTTATTGTTTTTACGCTTTATGCTATAATGGAATTTTGTATTTAATCTTAAGTTATAAGTAGGCCTAAATAAATAATGTGTAAAAACAGTCTGCGAAAGAAAGAACATTTACAATTCTCTTCCGTACAACAGTTCTTTCCATTCCTAATTTCGAAATCTTGGCAAATTATCTTTAATAACGTTCCTTTAAGCAGGGATGAATTCAGACTTTTATTCAAGGGAGGGGCTTTAGAAATTTAAGGGGGGACTATTTGCCAAACCTTACAAGGAAAATAAAATAATGAAGTTAAAAACAGGTCGAAAGTAAGTGACCATGTGGAGAGAATGGAGTGGGTCGTTTATAAAATCAATTTGCAATGCGCAAGACAGTGTTCCCATGTAAATAACAGAAAAAATAATAATAAAGTCATAGTTTTCTTAAACAATTTGTACTGAAAAGTAAAAAAATAATGTTATGCATGACTAAAAAGAAAAGTATGTGGCGCACTCTCATATACAGTCACTTTATAAATTCTTGAATTGGCGCGCCACATGCTTTTCTTTTTAGTTGTGCATAAAATTATTATTATTTTTTTACTTTTCGGTACAAGTTGTTTAAGAAAAATATGTCTTTAAAAAAGTTTATTATTATTATTAGTTATTTCGGTCTTTGGAAACTTTTTCTCATGCTGATCTCGTCACCCAAATCCTAAAGTGTTCTGCAACCAGTCAAAACACATCATTGCTAGTTGCTACAGGCTAATATTTATTTTAGGATAAAGATGTCAGTATAAAAAAAATATTAAATATGCGTTTAAAATATAGGAATATATGAAAGTAACAATGGAATAATGTATTGTCACCTGCCTTACGTCACTGTGCAAAATATCATCATTGTATGACGTCGGGAAATGAGCTAAATTAACGATGCAAAATTTGAGGACACCACGAACCATTGTGAACTAAAGAAAAGAATGAATAATTTTAGGCATATTAATGCTGAAATGTTTGCGAAAATAATTATATATAAACTCAATCCTGCTAAGAAAAGCCAAATTCTGTTTTTACAATGTAAATGAGGTTCTGTATTTTCGTCCACAAAGTAACACAAAGGATTATGGAATACAAAATGCAATTCGATAGAAACAACACTGTAAGAAATGAATGAAGTGCAAGAACGAATTTAAAAAATATATTTTAAAAATCATCTTTACTTGTTTCTGGCTGTGTATTTGTCAATCACTGGAGAGAGAAAATACTCTTCAGCTGGGTCATCAGAGCCTTCAATGGAAAAGCGCATACATTGATCCAATGTGTCTTCTCCCATTCGATTTCTGAGTTTCGTTAATACTCTGTTCATTGAGTTGAAAGTTATTTCCACAATAGCTGTGAAGAACACACAATATCAATTCGAACAGTGATTGCAAGTTATCATTTAACCAACCGACACCTTAAACAAGGATTTCACACTGTCAACATCGTCGGGCATCTCTCTCCAAAAAAGAATTGTGAGATTACAATTAGCTGTAATTGCTTCCACGTCCAAGTCATGACCACGAAATAAGATACAGAGATTTATAATTTGTCTCTCCGTTGAATTACGGAATTCTTTGGACTCTCAAATATAGCACATGCTTTTATTAGGCCTATAGCAGTGTCACTGAACCTCTTTTCCATTTCGCTTATTACGGAATCTACAAAAGCTTTCCCATGATGCAATATATCCAATCGACTCATCACTTATGAAATGACGGGCACTGTAGGCCTATATTCTTTTTATGTTATCTGTCCTGTTAGAACACCACAATCTATGTTGACATTCAAACAGTCTTCCGAAATTGTTTTCAAATATGCGCTTGTGGACTTCAAAGATGGCAAAGCGGAAACTTGTGTGTTTTTTGTAGCAAGAAACGTAAATTATACAATGCCCCAAAGACTTCGTCTAGTAACAAAGTGTTATTAAGAAATGTTCCTTTCCAATTTTAACAAAATGCTCCCTGCTAACGAAGCAAGATCGGCCCCTTCCTTATGTAGGTGTTCAAAGGTGATTCAAGGGCGGGGGGGGGGGGGCGAATAGAAATCCAGCCCCACCCCACCCTGGATATGCCTGAATCTAACACTGCCCTTAAGTTCTCCAACTTTTAACTTCTTGTTTGCTCTATAAGTAAAATAGTATGTTACAGAGAAATTTTTAAACAGCTTAAAAACCGCAAGAAAGTTTTTGTTCAGTTCATCATCTATTGTGTTACTCATATATACTTCGTCTATAGAAATAGATTTCAACCAGAGGAAAAGTATTGTTAAAAAAAAAACAAGGAGACGATTCCTTTCTGTTAATTTAAATTTAAATACGGAAATTTTCTTCTCGTTGGAGGGGCATAGGTTGTACGAATATCAATCAACTTTCTTTCCAGTGTTCAACCTTACATCAATTTGTCGATATAAAGGCATTGTCATCTATATGATGTGTAAACAATCAAAATGAAATCACCATTTTCTTTTAAAAACAGTGCGGCCACATTTAACAAAATGGAAGTTCCGGTTTGAAACGCACACTGGTTGCGCGGCCGGTGCTCAGAGAAGTCGATGGGCGGGCCTTTCAATATGAATAGGCATAACAGAGGGGGACTAGTCCATTCTGATGGGAATCAGGGGAGTAAGAAGTTGAAAGATGTAATCTGGTCTGGCACAGTTGCAGCCGGGAATAATCAAGAGGAAGTAACCCCTGAATTGCAGTGCTATGCTACATTAAATTGACTATTTGTGTTGTCTCTATAACATAACGTGTGTTATAAGTACCTTTAAATGTAGTTAAAGATTCGATTTTAAAGTGAGATATTCACGAAATACACAGAAGGACATATGGAGTAGAACACCACAAAAGCCAAGAAGTGCTAGGACAGCTTGTATTTACTATGACAATTAATAGAAAATTGGTGTGATGTGATTTGAGTGTAGGTTCTAGTTTTAATGGATCGTCTGTTATTGCTTTATGCGACGCTGTACGGAGTCATCACACATGGTGTTAAATATCTCCTGTTTCATCAAAAATCGGTGGTATGGCAAGAGAGTATGGTTTTATACTAACACTAGTAATAAACGCTAGTACAGAGAATAAGTGTAACTTACAATAATGATGTATTCTAAAAAGATTCGAAAATGCTTGATGTGTGCGTATCAAATATTAGAAAAGGTTCAAAATTATGGTATAATAACATCTGTTTGTAAACGTAAAATTTATAGCTGTGAATAAATGTAGTCTACAAGCATGGTAATTTCGTACATATTTTCTTTTAGGGGCATGATCGAACCGTACAGACCGTAACAAATACCCCGCATACCAAAAAAATCAAAGTAAAAGATATGCAGTCATGTTTCTTTTAAAAGAGGATCGGCAACACCTGAGTTAATAACATCGATAAACAGAGTTCTCCGCATAGAACTTGTACACTCAGATTCAAAGAAAATTACCAAAATGTTGCAAAGTATGACAACACTAAACAAATATTCAATACAGATTTAAAAACAAAAATTGTTCTTGTTCAAATTGTCTCAGTGTTGCCAACTTCTGCCCGATTTTAGACATTTTTTTCATCGAGAATTTTTATGAACATGAGTGTACATGAATCGTGGAGGTCACTTATCCTTCCAATATAACTCATGTGAAGCCAAGAATTACGGACTGTCTACTTCATTTATGTAGGCCTATGCAAATAGCCCACGTAGTAATTAACTATGTGCGTACCTTTAAGAATGTTATTTGTTAGAGAATTTCCTTCAGAACAATTTTCAATTCTCTCACTGATATTTGAATATAAAATATTATAGGCTAAACAACAGTATCAATTACTGAATACCTGATTTAATATCAATATCTGAAGTTTTGTAAGAAAGAAGTGGGTCTGTCAGAACTTAGGAAGAAACTAAAGGTAAGATATAAAAGATTCGTGGCTCACTTGTTGTTTCCAGTATTAAAGACATTCAGAGTAAAGGTGAAAATAACCAGAAATATTCGTGAACCTATAGAGATACTTCCTATATATTTTCAGATTAGATTTTTGTATTTTTGCATCACGTTGGAGGATAAACAATTTGTTCAGCATTTATATCTAAATATTTGAATAGCCATTTCGAAAATGACATATCGTCCCAAAGTTTATAGGTTTTTACATAAAACGAAATCTGCTCATATAAATAAACAGCCACTCATAAAATTTACCATGAGAATAGGGTTATAATAAGACTAAGAGAATATTTTAAAATGTACTCAAATTATGTGCAATTTTCAGTTTCACGAAAAACTGCTTTCTTTTTCACATTTTGAAAACAAAAAATTCAACAGTAGAAAAATGTGCATTTTCAAATACCAATTCATTTTTTATGAAGCTGTTGACAGAAATGTACGGAGAAATGAAAATTTTTACTTCTACGAATTTTCCTTAAATTTTCTCTACTGATTTTAATTTTACTGATCATAGCTGTTCCATCGGTCATTTTTATTTTATTTAGAGTGTACGTTAATACAAAAATTATGCAAAATTCCTAAATTGAAAGTCTCGTTCAATAATTTTGCGTCACTCAAATTTACTGTAAAAAGGAATAGACTACTTTTAAGGGGGGAAAACTAACCATGTTTTCCTGACATGTATATGACCGCATTAACTTTAATGGCGTGTGTGTTGCCTAAGCAGAAGGATAAGTACGTTTGACAGTAGAGAGCATGTGTTCTGTAGTCTATCTGGGCGCGTACTTTACGTATACGTATAGATCCGTGTTTGTTAAACGTTTCAGCACTGTGATTTACACCAACTTTACTTTTTATAAATAAGCCTCTACTCCCCGCGAAAAGAGTAAAATTTTGAGTAAGCTACAAGTGTTTGCTAAAGCAGTATTAATTTAAGCTTAAATTGATCAATTTTGCGAAGGTTAAAATGAAAATTACTTTTGTAAGTAGGCCTATATTGGGTATGGTTACTTACAAACATAAACCAAACCTGAATCAAACTGAAACTGGGGCCAGCTTTCGCTAATAAGGCATATTTGCGGACAGTCGAAGAGAGACAAGTTAAAGCAGACACGGTAACGCCTGGCCTGGCCTGTCATATTTAAAGATCAATGACAGCGTTGCCAGGTCATGACAACAAGCGAAAACCTAAGAAGTAGCCGCAAAACAACTGAACATTGAAATAAGCAAGCCTTTTGGGGTCCTTGTCTATTGACCCTGTGAGAGCCCCTGTTTTCTATCCAATGTTATTATTTACATAGGTTACTGGTTTACCTTTGGTGGAACCCCTGAAGCAGTGGGGGCCATGGAGGGGTTGCAGCCTCTTTAGACCCCCTCTAATCCGGCTCTGCCCTGACCCTGACCAAGAGAAAATTTAAAGAACTAAAAATAATAAATTTATCAGATTGTCAACTGTTCAGTGAGTTCTCAAAAACTATAATGGCAGATGGCTCTGCTGTTTTCTAATACTTTCTCAGGTATAGTACAAAGAAACCTACTGCAATTCACTTCTTTTCATGCAAGAATAAAAAAATTGTCCAATTGTTACTTGAAACCTTACAAAGCAGAAAATTTAAGTTATTTTTTAAAAATGCACGACGGAAAATGTCCTAGTAAAGAAAAAAAAATACGGCTGGCGCCGTTACTGATGTGTTTTTGTTGCTTTGTAAACCTAGCGTTTGCCGCTAACGAGGCCAGATGAGCGAACTGTAGTTTCCGTGACACAATCTAACGAAGAAGAGAACTTTTACTTGCACTCTTAACTTGTTAAATGAAGGGATACACCTGCGCAAAAACTCGGTGTAGTGGAAAGATCTCGTGATTCGCAGTCCATGTAACAATTTTTATGACCGTTTCCAGTCATTTAACGACCTGTGTTTAAAACAATGTACATACGCAAACGAAATAACCAATGTTTTGTTGTCGCTTTAAAAATAACATAAAAAAGTGTCATTTATTCAGTGAATTAGCGATTCATTTCGTCATCTTATAATTAAGAGGTCTCGAGTTCGGTTTCCACTGAGAGTACACTGAACGTAGTGGTTCTGTATCCAATGTGACTTGTCCAATATTGTGCACCCTTCAAGGATCTAAAAATGTTCCTATTGGTCACTTCCCTTGGATTTGAATCTGAATTTATTTTCTAAGGCCTTTCGGCAACTTTGGTTCAGACCGGATGGATAATGATGGGATGATTGGTGAAATAAAGAAAGTGAGACGAAACGGGAGATCCCCGAGAAATCCCACGCACATAGTGTTGTCCACCACAAAACCCACATGGCACGAGCAGGGATCAGACCGACCGCTCCAGGCACCAAAGGTGAGACTGAGCCACCGCGACCTCCTGACTTCATGACAATGTACTTCAGCTATGATATTAACAATACTGTACATAATATTAACATATTAAACATATCAACAATATCGTACAATTTCGGTACTCCAAACTGCCATCTTATAGTCAAAACGGTTGTGCCGAGAAAATAGAGCATAAAAAAATAAAGCAGATCTGTTTCCGGACAGAACACCATAATCATTACATAATACTCCATCTGTTGACCTATATATTAAGTTTCTGCACAAAGTGTTGTGTTATGCTCGAGCAGAAACGTGGTTTATCGAAACAAATTGGAAGTCTTCGAAATGTTCATCTGGAGGAGAACAAAAAAAACAGCTGGGTATACAAATTACCAAATAAAAATGGTTAGGACATTGTTTATCCTATAGCGTAGTTGAAGATAAATAAGGATGCAAAATACAGGCAGCATTACGAAAGAAAATTGTGAGGTGGAATAACAGTAAAAGTGTGAAGCTTGAGATGGAGGAAGCTAATATATTATCGAAGGCCCAGCCTCTATTAACGAAATGCGACACTGAAGAAAATAGTACACTTTTTTTAACATTACTGATATTTTTAGCAAAGCGCTGACGAAGTGTAAATAAAGTAATATGGCCAGTTTATGGTCTTTAAGATAGAATAAGTTGCTGGGCTATTAACTCTGTTTACTGATACACTTAACCTTAAGGATAAATAGTGTACAAAAACTGTACAAAACGTGCTGAAATAGTGATGGAAAATGAAAAATTATACAAGCAAGGTATATATATATTTTTTTACTCATTTCATTTGAGGGCTATATTCCAGATTAGGGTAAACATGGACCTCATGCGCAAGCTTTCTCATCATTTAACCACTTTCTAATGAGTTAAAGATAACATGATGTTCTGAGAAAACTATTTAACATGAATTTTTTAAAAGTTGATTGTATATAATACCGGTAATTTAAATTAATCACTAAAATCTAAACATACTTCTGGTTTGATAATATATTTATTCCATTTTGGTAAATGCAGAAACACACTGCAGTATAATTGATTACACATACTTATCACTGGAATATAGATATAAATATATATATTTCAGTAGAGTAACAGATCATACGTTTCCATGCAAGAAATTCTCAAACTATAGCATTAACTCTGTTTTGGCTCCGTTAATTCTTCTAAACTCGCGAAGGTCTGAGTCACAAATGTTTTTAGGCCATACATTAATTCAAATTCAATTCAGAAATCCTAATTGAGGATATTCAATTCAAATTCAATTCAATTGAGGATATGGGACACAGCTGTGAATTGGGAAGGTCCCGAAAAATCCGGGACGAATCCAGGCTTAGAGATCAAAATTTTCAGGCTCGATTTCTGGTTATGGTATTCAAAGCCCTTGCTTGTCCTCGAATCTTTTCATTCATCTTATGGCTTTGTTTCACATTCTTTATATTAGGTTGGTAGATATTAATTAAGGAAAGTAGCAAGTTGGTTCAACCATGTTTGCCCTAAGCTAGACTTGTTCCGGGCTGAAATGTAATAATATTACATATTTTATAGTGTAACAAATTCAATTAATCTATTTAGGCGCGTAAGATTACTTCATAGTAAAATTAGATCTTTTCTTTTTTCTCAATTACCAACTAATGTTGATGAAATATTGTTTGAGTTAGTATCACTGGCGCGTGAAGAGGACTGGTGGGACATGAACGTGGTTGGCCTTCCCGTCCGCCATTACGAGTTGAAGGGCGGTCGAGAGCAAAAAGGAGAAAGAAAAAAAATATTCGGGAAGGGGGAAGATAAAATGGGTGGGATAGCAGGCAGGCAGGCAGGCAAAGCGAAAGCAACCCAAGCAAGCGGCTGTTCCAATCTTTCACTCGCACCCCCTAATCTCTCAAGGCAAACGGTGATAATAATTGCTTTCGGTTAGCTGTCAGGTGAGCTGAAGATGCCTGCAACAGATCGAATATTTGAAAGCGTGGGACCGCATATCGTCAAGAATGAACCTCCAGCATGAGAGACAGAACAAATTCCCGAAATGTGAATATGGTGATGGGTAACAGGTCAATATCGTAAACAGCACAGCGAGACTCAAAACGAAAGAATTTTTTAGAAAAAAGAAAAAAAAGTGTGAATGTGATGATGTGTTTCCATGCGAATTCATTTATAGTATGTGCACGACATGGGAATAAAAAGTGCATTCTGCGCGCTATTGTGGGCTATAAAAATTATTATGCATTTTTTTAAAACACAAGTGACGTTTCGCTACACTATTTTTGTTTTGAGACAGGCAGACAACACGAGAGAAAAATATGGAAACAGCATGCGACTAAGCACTACAATATTTTTTTATAAGAATAATTTTTACTGAAGAAAAAATTAATATTCTGTCAACAAGGCAACACGAAAATCAATTGTTTATTATTCTATGCTAGCGAAGATAAAGAGTTGCAAAGTGTAAGAGGTTCATCGTCGTGCTCGTCTGTCTGTGTTTGCTCAGAGTAATCAATACAGTTCTGCGTACAAGGCATCTCCGGCAGTCTTTTGTTTTGTGTCTGATGTGACTATTTCCAAATAGCAAGATTTATTTTTGTATATTTTTAAAAAAAAAAATAACGAGTATTCTTGAGAAACCAAGAAAGAAAAAAAACAGAAAAATATTATTTAAAAGATAAAATAGAAATATACCACAAAAGAGGGCTTGCTTGAAACGGCTAAAGAATAATGAAAGCCCCCGTGGTTTGTTGGTACTTACGTCATTGGACTTCACTCTCTTCCCGTGCCCCTTAGTACGTCATGAGAGGCACACAGGCGTCCTTTGGATTCTCCATAAGGGGAGGGGTTCAGGACAGCGTGGAGGAGGGGGTTAGACATGTGCAAGGTCGCACAGAGCGGATTCTACAGGGCGAAAGTGGAGAGGGGAGTCGGCAGAGGATACAGAATAGTTGGTGTGGCAGCCGCGCGCGGGAAGAGAGATGGGGAAATTGGTGAGCTGCAAGAGGGGGCGCTGAGAGACACGAAGCACCAAGTCTGTGGCGTTGAAAGATTATTTTTTTCAGTTTTCACTTCCCGAAAAAAAAAAAATTAAAATGCTGCTGCAATCGGTTCAGTAACACACAAACACATACTCCCATCCCAAGAACCAATTTATTTTTCTTCACAACTTCCATTTTCGTAGAATTTCAACCGCATTTTTCTTTAATTAAGCTTCGAAATATCATCACAAGTGATTCCAGGAATACATAAAAGCACTATTTCCAACATCTTTCCAATATAAATTATTCATAATATATTGAAAAACACACACTGTACAAATTGGATGTGAAACTATAAATAGCACACACACACATATTTATAGAAGCACGCATTACAACACACAACTATTTGTTGATTAGTTAGACACAAAACAACTATATTTTTATGCCAATTTTCTAAACTTCCACTACGCAGAAAATACTGCATACACAACGCACTACTGCCTAGCCCAAGCCAACTTACAGGACTGGCGGCTTCCGCAAGTGAGAAAGGGACCCCTCTACCGACTAAATTTGAACCAAATGTTGGGACTATAAATCTAAGGCAATAAATTTTATTGCACTCTTTTTACACTCCCCTACTAGATTCTAGAGTCCCGTTCAGCCGGGGATCTCTCCCCCCGCAGCCCCTCCAACTTGTATTCCCCGTTGCCCGTCTCATAAATAAGCTCTCTTCGTGTGTATATATGTGTGTGTGTGTGTGTGTGTGCGTTTAGCTGTGTGTTTGTGCGGAGGTGCTAGACCGCGTTGAATCGTGTCTCTCTCCAGCTTTTCTACGATGTTCATGCAGCGAGAAAGTAGACTCTTTACACCAGATGTTTTTGGTGATGTTATTGCGGGTTTAGTGGGTACTATTTTCACCCTGTACTTATATATATATATATATATATATATATATATATATATATATATATATTGGTCATAAGCCTGTTGCCCTGTTTCATTCATGCTCCACTCATATGAACGGTAGCGGAACTTTATAGCCGACGAATATTGCTAACGCCGTGTTCAATGCACAACACTAATAGTGTCGTTGAAAAAACAAAAAGCTGCCAAAATTTCTCGTGACGACAGGATGTAGATGAGGCATTTCGTTTGAAAACTAGCAACTTGAACTGAGTTCAGACAGGGTGTTTCAAAAAAAAATGTGGTCAAAAAATTAAGGGTGAAATCATCACAGCCAAGCAAAGAAAAAAAACGTTTCTTTTAAAGAAATGTCAAATTTTGTGTGTTTTTGGTTTTTAGAAGAGCCAAAATGTTGCAGGGGCCTTATACAGGGGTTTATCCCTACGTAAGAATTTGATTTTCAACGAATTAAAACATTGGTTAGAAGACAAGCATAAAAATTTCCCCTAAGCTGCATTTTCAATCTTCTTCAGATATACAGTGTTACCAATCTAACTACTTTGGATCTAAAACTAGCTATTTTGGTTAATAAAAAATATTTTATATGGGCCAGTCTAGTAACTTTTAACTTCGGCCCGTCACGATAGATCGTATACATTTAGTTAAAATCCACAAACACCTATGCCCCTCGACGGGACTCGAACCCGGGACCTTTGAGTAGTTGGCCTAACGCCTTGGACCCCATGGCTACCCGTCGCTTAAAACTATATATTTTAAATACTATTTATCTGCTAATTTCTAACTTTTCCTACTGTGTGTAGGCCCTATAGGGATTTAGATACAATTTTTGCATGACCTAGCAATAAACATTCAACATTAGTAAGCTACTTTTAGGTAGCTATTTTGAAGCGATTGACACTGGCAACACTGGAGAGGTTAACCTTCGATAGTGATTTGTTAAGCCTTGTCGATATTATTTTCATGCCTTGCGATATTTGGCTATTTAGCTCCGAAACCACGCATTTTTGAGGTTCCTCCAAAGGAACCTTTTCTCTGAACCCTCAACTATTGACTCTCATTTTTTTAAAACTCCTGTATATTCAGAGCATGCTTAATTTCACCGACAGATGTCAGCACATAATAAAAGAAAAGTTTTAATAAACTTGAGACTAAAGTACTTCCACTTTTAATACTGACCTAAAACGTGCAATAAAAAGAAACATTCAAGAAATATTTAGATCTAAAATGCAATTCTAAACTGTGCTTGATATACGAGAGCTTCAAATACAAAGAATCGCGCTACTACTCCATAGCTCGAATGTCTAGGAGTTCAATTTCAATAACTAAAACAATTCCCCAAAGAAAGGGTGTACCCCTTTGAATGGGTAGACTTAAAAAAAAAACTAAAACAATATCATTATATTACATATAATTATTGCACAAATATTCTATTTAGATATACCCAATATACGTAATTTGTCCCAGCACATTTTAAATGAAATAGAAATATGCCTGAAATATAGTTTTGAGAATATGTAAAGGTCTTCTTCTTCTTATTATTATTATTGAGAGTACGTGAATGGTAGAACGCATTTTCAAATTTCAACTTCGTACGATACATACTGTTTATACATATCCTATCTTGATTTCACGAGACTCTCATATTTGTGTTGTTTGTAACAAGAAAAAAAAAAAATCCTGTTAGGAACTTTTCTGGGTCATCAGGCAACCCAAAATTCGTTGGGCGGTCGAAGTTTAGACATGTCGAAGATGAATGATATACCCCGTAAGTGGTAATATATAACCCTTTCTCTTTTTCCTCCGTCTACCTAATTTCAAGAACAACCCCTTTGGGACTACCAACAAAATGGCTATTCATTCCTTTGAACTTGTATCCTGGCTGACCCGCCACTTTCCCTTTCTTTCTTTACTCGGTTCTCGAAACAAATGATGTACGTATCACGTGGGGTTGCTTGGTCTTCGAGTTTCACGCGACGAAAGAAGTTTGCTGACTGAGTCCATTATACCTAGAGCGACACTAGCGTGTCTAGAGCGACACTACCGTGGCAAATATAACATGTAAAGCGGAGCTTAGTGCATAACCGTGCATAATTTATATGCTATGGGCTACGGTCAGGCTACAGCATGGCGCATCCTATTTGGATGATCAATGTTTTGTTGGAAAAATTGCGGCGAGACCTTTCTAATAACACCTCAACCACCTTCCTAGCCCTTGTAAGTTTAATATTGCTCCGATATCTAGGGACTCACTACTTCGATCTGGATGATCTATACTGGATTTAACTAGTCTCGTCGAGACCTTTTCAACGACATCTCAAACATCTTCCTAACCATAGTAGTTCCTGAGTTGATAATGACCACCCCTCAGTATCTCGGGATTCGCCCCCTGAGCTCTGGTTTGCACTCACCTCGTCGATGCCTTTCCAACGACACGTCAATAGTAGTTCCCGAGTTAGAAATTGCTGAACCCTAAAAATGAACGAAGTACAATGATAAGGGGAACTACTATTGCAATAAGTGCAGCGAAGACTAACACTACAGGAGCGACTGGAATAAGAATGGGAGGTTGCTGCAGTGTCCGCGAACCCAGGTCTCTCCAACGAAGTATTCAACCACTCTCCTATTATAGAGACGTAACTTTCATGTGTAAATAGCTGCACATTTCTTTCAGGCTTCTAAGAAATTACTTTCTACACCGCTAGATGTCTCTCAATAGCTTATTTTCTTCAACGTCGTCATAAATTCGTGCTTATCATTGGTTCGTACAGTACAGTCATGCTGAACCAATCACAGAATTTCAGTTTACGAGAATCTCTAGTAAAGAGATTTTTTCAGGCCAGAGACATCTGATGGTGAAGAAGAAACTTCTTCGAACTCAGAAAGAAATGCGTACACATTTCAGACTGTAGGTTAATCTTCTGTACTATTACTGTCATCGCCAATCTTTGTGCATGTAGAGCATATTTCAGGCCTAACTCAACAAGTTCATGTCTCTTGGTGTTGAGCTCGAAGGCACTCACTCCACTCCACTCTAAAAAAATATACACTTTTTGTACACTTAACTGGATCTTTGGTATACATAAAATGATTCAATATTTTATCACTTCTGCGTATTTTAAATGTGCAAAAACGTGTAGGTCTACAAAAAGTGTATATAAAGGAGATCGTGAAAGACTTTAGATAATTCTCAAACACATTTTCTACGCTTCCTATGCACAAAACGTAAACATTTTCAGAAATGTATAAAAAAGAAACGTACAAGAGATATATTTTTACAGTGTACACAAAACAAGGCTGAGGTATCGCTCTCCAAATCATGTAGCACCCGAATGAATTAGATGCTCGCTTTGTTTCGTCACTGTAGTAATGATATTTTGTGCATATAACAACTTGTTACACTGTCTTTGTGTGAAGAAAATGCACATTTAGCCAGTCCCCGTGGTCTAGTGGTAAAGTTTGGGATCACAGATTCATGATCTGGAGTTTTTTTTCTGAGAGATCTCAGCATCGCAACTAACATTATTTCTAGAAAAATGTTAATAATTGGTTATGAATTACATGCCGAATCTATCCTTATAACGTGTCTGTATTTTGTGTATAACATTGTGCGCCCCCTTTTTTTTAAATTATGATTTTGTTTTTAAGAATAAATGCAAAAGTTGTTTTGTGTAGTGGGTGAAGTAGGCAATATATTGATTGGAAAAGTTTGAAACAGAAAGATTGAAAACAAAAACAGCTAAATAGCAGATTTTTTTTTTCTTTAGAAGATGTTAAAAATTAGGAGAAAAGAAATAACAAGGTAAAACAGAGAGAAAAGCGCATGGGTAGAAGTGGATTGGGTGAAAGAGTAGAAGAGAGGAGGATTGAGGCGTCTGAAACATCTGTGGCGTTCACTCGTCTACCAGAAGGTTTGCTTCAGAGACAAACCCTCTTTCCTTTGCAACTGCCCTCGCCAAGCCAACAGCAAAAACACAAAGAATTTTTCCTTTCACTAGACTTCACATTGCACCCACGCAAGTTGGTATTCTTTTTTTAGTATTTTTTTTGCTTTGTGAGCCTTTCTTTTTATCAAAATACTAACCAATAGCAAACAAAAGAAAAATTATATTCGGTAAAGTTGCCATCATGTTGTACTTAGGTACAAAATATAACTTTTTTTTTATTTATTTATCAAACCATCACAAAAATCTGACTACATAGCTACAGACTTCATAGCTTCCGTTTTGGACAATAAAGAACAAGTAGATGTTGTATACACGGATATTTAAAAAGCATTCGATACTGTAGACCATAATATACTAATTCAAAAGCTTTCCACATTCAGTTTTAGTCCTTCTATGATCCAATTCTTCAAATCTTATTTGAATAACCGTAGACAATCCGTTCTATATAAAGAATATAAAACCAATTGCTTTTATGTCGGCTCCGGTGTTCCTCAGGGATCTAATCTTGGTCCTCTTCTGTTTCTATTGTTTATTAATGACTTACCACTCTATATTCAAAATTCTCATAAGCTGTTGTTTGCAGACGACTTGAAAATATTCGTTAATGTAAAGTCCTTGGGTGATTTTCTACTGCTTCAACAAGATTTGTCCAGTATACTGAAATGGTGTTCTAGGAATAGACATGAAATAAATATTGGTAAGTGCAAAGCCATGACCTATAGCAGGCGGGAGAAACTTACGGTTTCACTTACTCGATTAATGGAATAAGCTTAAAAAAAATGATACAATTAAAGATTTAGGTGTTACATTCGATAATAAACTAACCTTTACGCCCCATGTGGTAAATATAACCAATGACGCATATAGAAATCTAGGATTTCTTGTTAGAGAAAGCAAAGAATTTGCAAATGATAGCCCTTTGAAAACTCTTTACTATTCCTATGTTAGGTCCAAACTAGAATATGCCTCACTGGAATGGAATACCTCTATGAAAGCAAGTTGTCAGAAGATCGAACACGTACAAAGCAAATTTTTACGTTTTCTCACATACAAACGGACTATAAAACTTTTCATATAAATTATAAAATTATACTTATTAAATGAACAAAGGCTATTTACTAAAAACAACAAAAATTAGAATAATATAACCGCCACAATTCTACTCGAAATACGAATCTTACAATTTAATTGACAACTTTACATTTCAGACACTTGAACAAAGACGAACATTAAATGACTTTCTTTTCTTCTACAGACTTTTCTACAGTAAAATAGACTGTACCGAATTAATTGAAAAAATAATTATTAAGGTTCCGTCCCTTAGAACGCGCGAGGGAAATAGTGGCCTATTCTATTGGAGAAAAGCTCGTACAATTGTATTAAATGTGTCACCTACATGGAGAACTAGTGCTACGTATAATGTAATTGGTAAGAATTGTACAAATTTGGACATATTTGGAAACTCGGAAGAACTTTACAAAAAATTAATACAGAATATATTGTAAAAAAAAAAACCTCTTTAGACAAGAAAAGAAAAGAAAAGAGTACAGATGTTTTATTATTTGTGTCATTAAATGTAACAATTATTGTATACGCTATAAATCGCATTAAGGCATGTTGTGTCGATGAAATAAATAAATAAATCTGTGTATAATTTTTGATGAAGAACTAAATTTTACAAACGCACGTAGTTTTAAAATCATTTCTAAACATCAACTTCATTTTAGCCCTTCTTTAATTACAGATTTATAAATATTACATTTTTCATTGCTATGCGATGATATTCTGTCACTCGTGAGCTGTCGATTATTAAATAGTGTTCCACCAATATTATGACGCTCGCCTTGTGATCGTAAGATCTGGCACGTCACACTAAAGTTCATGAGATTTTGGTTTTAAATCCAGGTCCCGCCTTGAATATTTAAAAAGAATTATACTTGTATTATTTCGGATTGGGGCTGGTCGAAATCATAGTTATTAAAATGGTCGAAAACAAACTAAAGTTTATCGAAGTTTTGTCAATTTTGGTCAATGGCTTGTGAAGTACAATCAAGTTAATTAAATCGAAGAACCTCTCCATTTATTTTCAAGGTATTCCACAATATAGGATATGGGACCTCGATCATAAAACGACTATATTTTCAATTTATGGCATTTAGGTATCTGTGGCTCAGACCAGGAACGGGTAGGAAATGAGCCAGCAAGCACTGAAGTTAAAAAGTACCGTATCGGCATTTGCTTGGTGTGAATGAGGAAAAAACGGCAGTCAGAATGGTCCACCGCTGTGTCGAACCCACGATCTCCCAAACACGAAGATAACGCTCTGGTAACTGAGATACAGTCGCTCGGTGATAATATTTTGAATGTTTGACCTAAAATACTAAACCCAAAGAAAAATTAATTTTAATGCCGTGTTGGACACAGTGCAAAGAGTGACCTTCCAGTTTTTAACGTAAGAGATGTATCACAGAGTAAAAGGACTAAAATCTTTCTGTAATAAACAAATTAATTTAATTTAATTGATTTAAAATAACATGGATACAGGAAATACAATTTCCCACCGTTCTTTTTGCGTTATCGAATGCAAAAAAAAAATGCATTTCTTCTTTTGCTTTCCAGTTGCTACAAATGAATAAGAGAATATCTGCATGCGTCAGACTTGCGCAAAAAAAAAAAGTTTCAAAGAAGAGTGAATGAAAGCAATTATTATGCGCTTATCCGGTCAGATTTTTTTTTTTTTTTTTGGCCGGTTGCATTCACGAATTTTTTAGGTTTACTTTAGAATTCTTAACGGGATTATTCAAGAATTTGAAGAAAATCTATCAAGAAATTAGAGTGTTTCAATGAATAGCTGATAGATGAAAATATATTTGAAAACAACAATTTATACCAAATATACCATACAGATGGTACCACTGCACCAGATGAATCTCCAAAATAGGGGGAGAGGATAAAAGGGCTCTCTACTTCCTGCCCGACTCCAATGCTTTTCTAAAAAAAAAAAAAACTCCCTGCAATGCCCCAAAATGTCCTATAACCCCACTTTCGAAAAAAAGAAAACCCCTTGGTTGACGGACCTATTGCCCAGTAAAAGTTTTACACACAAAACTTTTTTTATTTTACAATAAGAAGAGGAAGAAGGCATGTGAGAACAATTCTCCTCTCTCTCTCCCTCTTTTTTTTTTGTCTTCTTTTCTTGTTCGTAACGGTTCAAGGAAGGCTGGAACGCATTCCACTTCCCCGCTAACCGCCCGTTTTTCGCCTTAGGGACTGCGCCTTTTTTGATTGTACCCTACGCCAAAAGTCAGCGTCATTCCGTCCCGATACAACGTTACTTACTTGTTAACATATTATGTGAGGTATAGATGCTGCCAATTCTATATTATTGATTATTACTCTTAATTGCTTGTAGACTGATGTTGCGTGAAAACATGTAATGAAATAATTAACTGTTATTGCAGTGTAAAAAAAAAATAGTTTTCCTTTTACATTTGTAAATACTTTGTTAAAATATGACGATTTTTAATCGTTTCTCCAGTAGTATTTGAACACTTTTCGTATATATATTTCTTCCGCAGAAGTTAGATTGCATCAATGACCGAGTTTAGTAAACTCGTAAAAAAGTGGTCATCGGTTCGATTCCCCTTCCGCTCCATGTGAGCTTCTTTACGCTGTTCACGCGCTCCTTTAGTAGCCAAGATGTTCGAATAGAACAATACAAATTTACTTAAGAAAGGACGGTAAAAAGTTGGCGACAGCGGGGTTTGAACCCAAGTAGTCTCAGTAGAAACCTTCGTATCTTCCTGTACACATTACTAACACCAGGAGAATTTACGTAAAACTTTAGTAGACTTTATTTTATATGGGCCAGTCTAGTAACTGTTGACTTCAGCCCGTCACGTTCGAGTTAAAAGACACCCATAACCCTGCCTGGAGTCGAACCCGGGACCTTCGAGTCGTTGGCTTAACGCCTTAGACAGCACGGCTACCCGGTCGGCGAGAATTTACGTAAATGTGTATGAAAAGCTTAAAAATGAATGTTAGTAATAATGATAATTGCAGTGTGGCGTTCTGCTGAGAAGACAAATGTGTTAAAGCATTTCTTTATTAGGTCACATTTAGTTAACTCTTTCCTTCCTCTTCTAAATTTACGTGTTTTTATTTTTCTCTCTTGTGCTACTGATTATGATTTGTATTATTTTTCTCTTCAAGCGTACCAGCCACTGCTTCTTTCAATATACAATTTCTGTGTACCTATACTATGTCTTCACCAGTTTCTACACTTTATTAATCAAGCTTTCTCATTAGCGAAAATCTTGCTTCCAACTCATTTCTTTCATTCTCCTTCAGATCACACTTTCCAAAGTTTCCTTTACATTTTGTTCAAGTATTCTCCTTGTCGTTTCATACAATTACAATATTCTCTATGAAACATTTCGAATTAATTTCTTCACGGTCTGTAGATTATCTTTCTTTCTTCTAAAATGTATCGTTACAATTGTTCTTGTCCCCTTTATTTCTGTTTTATGGTTCATATTCTAATTGTTGTCCTCGGCGGTGAATGCTAACGCTCGCTGCCTTATAATCAAGGAGTTCCAGGTTCGATACGTGGTTGTAACACAAGTGGTTCGGAGTCCACTTTAAACTGTAGATCCTATCCTTAACACGTCATTATCTTCCGATGCAAGATAATGGCGAAAAACCATTGGGTTAACTTTTTCCAGGAACCTTCGGATTATATAACTGCAAACCGGGCAGAACACCCATCATCATAGTCTAATCAACATGCACGGCAGTGCATGAGCCAAGTTCTTCACGTCAGAAAACATCAGCACTGCCAGAAGCATGTTATACAGGAACAAGAGTTTACGGCAAAATCGACGATTTGGGGGCCCAGTAATAAAAAAGATGTTGAAGATAGGAATATGAGCTTTTGCCGTTAAGGAGATATGGTAAATATGTGCAGCTGTACAAAATTTCATATTCGTATCTCAAACTATGTTCTAGTTGTGGACCCCTGAAATTGTACATTTTAGGCTAACTGACACTCACTGACTGACTCACTCACTCATCATATTGTTTAGGGTGTTTGGAGTAAGCTAGAAACATGAAATTTGGTATGAATGTAGAGGATGATCAATAGATAAAGGAAAAATTCCGACATTTTGAAAAGGTCGCAATCTTGGATTCAAAATGGCCACCAAACCTAAAATTTCAAAGAATACACAGCCTAAACGACTAAAGCTAGAACAGTGAAATTTGGTATGAAACTACATCATTAATAGCAAATTAAGAAAACTTTTTAAAAATTTGAAAAAGTCACCATCTTGGATTCAAAATGGCCGCCAACCCTAAAATTTTAAAGAATACACAGCCTAAACGGCTGCCGCAAGAATAATGAAATTTAGTTTGACAGTACAATATTATTAGTAGATTATGAAAATATTACAAAATATCTCTAAAGACGCCATCTTGGATCCAAAATGGCGGGCGTCATAAATCCATTTTCCACACTACTTGAGCCAGAGATACGAAATTTGGCATAATGATGTATTATCAAGAGTAGTTTAGGAAAACATAACAACGTTTTAAAAAAGTCACCATCTTTGATTCAAAATGGCAGCTGAAATACCATTTTTCACATCGTTCGAGATAGAGAAATGAAATTTGGTATGACAGTGTGTAACAGCCTAGTTGCTGTTCCATTTTTATTTTTAATTTTCTCCCCTTTTATTTTTCTTAGTCTCCGTTTTGTTTTCTTTCAGTGTGTTCTCTTTAGCTCATTCTCTTTGGTTGGTTTTAGACTCTTTGAGCGTTTTCCGCTTGGATTTTTCTTTGGATTTTTAATCGTTATCCATCCAGGTTTTCGTTAGTCACGCAGCAATGACTTGGATCTAACGTTTGTTTTTGATTGGCCCTAGTCAATGCTTCGTGACTTGTTTTTTGCTGATTGGTGTGAATCAGCCTTCTTCTCCGTTTGCTGGGAGAACTGCTCTCCCACGCCATGTTAGTTTAGTTCCAATTTTTAAACCGAAGCAACCAGATGCATGGGCTTTCCATCACCTGTACTTCCTAAGCCCTGTCTACGAGAGGTAGCTATAAACACTAAATTTAGCGTAATTTTTGATGATACTTCGATTGATTTCGTCCGTTCCGGAAAATTACCTTAAGTCATATTAAGAAGAATAAAAACCGATACAAGTGCTATCAGGACTTTTTCGTCATCATTTCGAAATTTTCACCGTGTTAAATTATATAAATTTTGTTTTGAGATTATTTGTCAAAATGTACAACATGTTCTAAATTTTAATATGGGGCCACTATTGACCGAATTCTTGCATTATAAATATCGGTTCGTTGGAATTCAATAATCAAATGCCAATTTCTCGTCTCCAGTTTTTAATAATCTATTCGAATTTCCCGGTTAGCCATGTTTGACAGCTACCGCATATTTTCCATACTTGATCAAATTAGCAACATGTCTGCTCGATTATTTTGCGTACCGTTTTGATGCTAATAGTAAATTTTAGTTTATTCAACATGGTTCGATAACTTTTGGTTTCAACTCCAGCCACTATTCTCCAATGAAAAATCATATTTTATAACAATATTTTGTATTTTCAAAATTTATTCAGAACGTCTTTTGTATAACGTAGTGATCGTCTGTAATGACGTCACAAAATTATTAAGCTTAAAGTGATTCTTTAATTATCATGCATTTTGGACTAGAACTTCTTTCGTGTAAGTGATACTGTACTCAAACTTTTCCAAATTGTACAACAATATTTCGGAAATAATTTGTGAAAACATCAACAAAATTTGTTAATTATTACAGAAATTATGGACATTTACGTGTGACCACATAACTTTCAGTTCGGCTTAATTCATGTATACCAGCGATTCAAATTTGTTTGTTTTACAATGCAACAGTAATTCTGTTCAGATTCTGATAAAATTATCATAGCCGAAAGCGTGAAATATGTACATTCAAAGCAATAAATTGAAATTCTGAAATTTTTATATTTCTTCGAAAACAATCTTGAGTTTATGTTCAGTGAACGTAGTGTAGAAACCTCTCAGTTAACCAGGTACGATATAAGGCATTAGTTCATAATCCTCGTACAGTGTTTGGTAATATTTAAAATGTGCAGTGAGTTATTTAATGTTTAACTTAATATCTATTGGAAATTAGCTATGAATTGTTACGTGAAGTTGACAGCAATTGATACTCATTATTTCTGTGTTTCGGTAAACCTATCGTTTTAAGTGATGTCATTTTAATTAGATTAGATCGGTTCATAAATCCGTAGACCAGTGGTAGGATTCTTTCGCCAGCTGAGAAGTGATAACTTGGGAAAGGAACTATAT
>JAGDQP010022557.1:0-30266 GCA_022664845.1 Lepisma saccharinum
AGAAAGACCAGTCAGTAAATGATCATAAATTAGACTTGTATCAACGTAGAAGACTCAAAGCTTGGTAGTGAAAAATACACTGTTATTTTAAAAATATCTTGCCTATACAAATGGCTTATAAATAGATATCTAGTTTTGCTATACTGGTTACATTACTAATATAAACATCTCAGATTAGTACATACAAAAAGCATAATCTGCCACCAACAATTTCGACTAATAAATGCCGGTTTAACTATTTCTTAAGAGTCTGCTTGTTCTAGATACATTTGCCAGCCATAACGCCTGATTTATTGTTGAATATCGAGAATAAAAAAATGTATTTTATTATGACAAATGGAAATGACAGATCACGAGAGATAGAATAAAGGTCATGAAGAAAACTGTAAATTAAAACTATTGTGATACCAGCTACAACGAGAGAGGTATCAGCATGATATAATGTGTTACCTCCAAATTGCAAAGCCATCTTCCAGAAGCGTACTACTAATCCACTTATCTTGTCCCCAGCTCATCTCGGGTTTGAAGACTTTTATCTCTCGTGTCGCTTATTATGTCCAACGCTTGTCACAATCCCCTCCTCCTCCTCCTTCAAACTCCCCCTGCAACACTGTTTGTTTCAATAGGTGACGTATTCATGCAATGCTTTGTAAAGCATCTCTCTTTCTCTCATGCTTGGTTGTAAACGGCCTTGGATGTCAAACAAGCCTACGCACAGAGAGAAAAGAGGAGGAAGAAGCAAGACGAAAAGATGTAAAAAGGATAAAAGAGAGGGAGCAAGAGACAGAGAGAAAGATACAGTGCAAGAGCAAGAGAGAGATATATTTAGTATTTTGGGATCAAGGATCCCTTAATCTATATTTTCTTATCTTTTTTTTTCGCTTCAGTGATCTCTTCTCAGAATAATTATCGGAAACATAGGTTTTAAGTCCGCCGGCAACTTTTGGAATAACATGTTATTACTACACGGAGAAAAAACATATTCGTAATTACGTACTTGTACACAGGAATTCTTGTAGAAACAAGATTCGTTTGAAGGCCTGTATCGAATACATTCCCCAGAATGGTTTTACCCGGAATGTAATTTATACAGGAATTCTAATGAATCGTGTTTCTACAAAAATTCCTGTATGTTTTACAGTTCAATGAGAATGTATTGAAGTACATGCCAGGCATGTATTGAAGAATGAATGACATGTTATACATGCCAGGTATGTAATTTTATCAGTAAAGAATGTAGTAAATGTAAAGATATCCTGATGCATGTACAATTTACATGCAAAGAATGGAAAATTGTACGGCCGGGAATGTAATAGTTACAGGACCCTACCATGATTATCATGTATAGTTATCCAAACAGAACTGTAAAATTCTCCACCAGCTACCCAGCAAATAATATTATAGACTATGATCACTGCGGCGCTTAGGAAGAACATGGGCAACCACAATCAAATGCTCCACCACGTCTTACTAAATTATTTATTGAAGTGAATTCTACGTAATTTTCCCTCTTAACAGCATGTCACTCCACAATATAGTGACATACAAAGAACATCCATTTGATGCACATAATATTTTTCCAACATTAAATTGCTAATACATCAACAGTTATAGCTTAGTTACCAATCAAAGCTCAACGACATTAAATACTGTGCCGATAACTAAATAATAAAAACAACAATTTAGTTACATATAAAACAGTTGCTTACTTTGCTTACCTCGTACCAAAAGCAGAGCCATCTGTCGTCCACTTTTTGAAACTCTCACAAATAATATACGTGCAATGTTCACTCATTACTCTTTTTTATTGATTAAATCTTCATTTTAATTATTCTCATAAAAGCCACAGAAACATTCCATATCTTACTTTTGTTCCTCCGATGAGCCATCTGAACATGTGTGTCTATTGTCCTTACGCTTACTGTTCTTTCACACTGCTCATCATGCTTTTCGTACACGATGTCTTTCATGTAGTTTATCCATGAGTATTTACGTGATTAAAAGTGCAGAGAGTATGGACTTTCTCACATTTCTCTCTTTGGACTTCTGCCGAGAATGTATTTTCAACAGGATACATGTATCAATTTCCCGTAGTACCTTTCATTTTGTCATTATAATGACTGTTTCGTGAAACCTAAATTTAGAATGGAATAATACCAAAATGCGTACTGCAGTTCTTACAACATTACTGTAACAGTAACAAAATTACTGTCAGTTTTCACAGACTTTGTTTTTTTTGTGAAAACCGTGACTGGAATGTAATTTCCAGACCCTCGATTTCTCTCAGTGTAGTTAATGACTTTCTTACTACTTATCTATTGCATACTGGTGAACACATTTCACTCATTTAACTTTTGTAGAATGCTTTTTAGAGGCGATTTCTATCTATATTTCAGTAGACCATTTCTCAAACGACCCTTACCCAAGTTCCATAAATGATATGCAATCGGCAACAACAATTGTGGCACACTCCTTAATTCGCAATACTAAGGAAGTTTTAGTTGCAAATATCTTAGAAATAGTTCGGAAATTTAGCAAGATCGTGTTTGCAAAAAAGACAGTATGGAAAAGATGCAAATATTTATAATTTTTACTGATTATCTTATTTCTATTCCCCACTTTCTTATGATGTCTAAAATGGCTGATTTTGGAGACATTTTGAAACCGAAAACTACTAGTAATTAGTTAGAAACTGAGAAATAAATTTAATAATGTCAATGCCTCAATTCTAAGCTATTGTGAACAAAAGCCCTTTTGGAAATTGACTATTTACTGCTTCATTTAAACCATATGAAATGCATTTGAATTTGCCTTTAAATTTCATGTAATGAATTCCTAGACAATTAAATTCTTATGCAGGGAAACTTGTTTATGTTGCACTTCTTCAATCATAAACTTTTCTCGAATAGCTGTTTCAGGTTCAATTTCGATTTTGATTTGCTAAATCGAAACGCCATGTGTTATTATTTGTTGAGATATTACGTCTTTCTCGATGCTAACTTTGAACACATCTAGCTCCGACTCTATGATGTTTGCAAATAATTTTCTTGTTTTTGAAATCCCCTACATGGTGCTATACTTTACATCCGCTAGCGTTTTTAACTTCCTATTTCTCTATCGAAACTCCTGTTGAAGATAAAGTGCTTTAAAAAATAAATAATACATGCTAATAACACTCTCTAATAAAATCAGGAACAAGTTGGTCGAGACTGCTCAAAGTAGAACCGTTCTCACTTCTGACGCTTAATGTGTTTTATAAACACGTGATTTATTCTATTTTTAATTAAACAAATAATCTAAAATACATTTATTGGCTGTAGTACGTTAAATATAAACCTAGCGATTTCGGTTGTGAATATTTTATCGGTTATGGGTATGAACATAAATTCGACTTCTGCCTGTAAACTAGGTTGAGGTTTTTCCATCTTTCTTTTAGTTCTGCCATCTGAATGTCGTTATGCTCTGCCCACTACAAACACTTTTGTGACGTCGATTTTGGTTTTTAGAAAGTGTTGTGGGAGTTACCATAATTCAACAAGCACCCATTTTGCATGCAATTACGTTACGTATCATCACACGTCAGAATATGGTTGATTTTAAGGACTCGTTGTAGTGTCGAAGCCACAGGTTATTGCAAATATCCATATTTGCTCCTTCAGATGCTCCTCAGTTCATGCGGGACAAAGTTAACTATTTTCGTTCTTTCTCAATTTGCTGTAAATTATAGAAAAAGGTTCTACTGGAAATCTTGAACGAGAGGGCACGTTTACTGACGGTTGTGTGAGGATTTTCTTCCAAACGTTGCTTTACCTGCGACCTCTAGCTTACTTAACTTGGAAACATTGTATCTGATTCAGTTAATTTTCTTCCTTATATGAAATCGAACATTCGCCTGCCTGAATTAATCATATCGAATTCTGTTTCACCAAAGATTTGGAGACCCAGATTTTTTCTTGTAGCAGCAACTTACACGCTACAGCATTGCCGTTTCGGTATGCAAACGACAAACTGTCATAACTTGCGACTGCATCTTTTCTCGAAGATAAAGTAGGCATACACAAGAGCGAAATATAGCAAAGTGTAGTCTAGCAAAGTCTATGTTTTCGTACCTTTTTCCATTGATTTCGGGAAACAATTATTCAACGTATTTTGTTAGATTATATTTTAATAATAATAATTGCAAGCGCTAAGTCGTGTGTAACGTACCCCACATTTAACTAACGTTCTCTTATTCAATTTCGAAGATGTAGTTTCCATTTCAGCACTTTGAATAAATTAAATTGATATTTTAAACCTCTTAAGTTATCTAAGATCTCATTTTTTAAAGAATATTTCCAAATCACTTGCCAGATTCAAAGTTACTAGACTAGCCCATTTAAAAATAGCATTTACCAAAGTTAACCCACGAAGAAGTCTCTGCAATAGTATTTTCAGTCATGTAAATGACTTAAAATAAGACGAGTGTCGGTTCATAATTGACAGTAAACTTCCATGTAGAAACAAAAGAATTTCTAGTAAGTTAAACACGTCAAATTTAGGTGTAGTTTGCTTTTCAAAGTAGCGTAATTGAAACTGAAAATGGTGCATCGTCCGTTAATGTATTGAAAGGGCCCGCCATTCCGTTGACCACAGTCATTGTCGTGCTCTTAATTCTTTGCTGCTACCAAGTGATAGAGCTTAGAAACTCATTTCTCAACGGAGAGGTAGACGTCGACTCCGAATGAAAGACTAACTACTAGTCATTGTGTATACTGTTTCTCACTTGTTAGCCTTTACCGTTATATATGGATACCGTATGGTAACAAAGCGAGCTTATTCAAGCAAATATCACCATTCAAATTATGTTGTCTTTTTTACAAGAGTGCTGTTGTTATAGCATTAAACTGGCATTGTGTTTACTTTAATATGTAACGCCCTAACCTGCAAGTGAAGAAAGATTTCTTTAAACCAACAACGGAGTATGTGAAAGTGAAGCACCTTATCAGCTACTACAAACCAATTCAATGAATATACATGTATGGATATCGGAAATACGATCATCTCCCAAATCTTCTGTATAGATGCGAATTAGAGTGAATTGAGTGTGTTTTGTCACGTGAGTAAATCGTTAGAATTACGATAGACCTAAATGAATTGAACATTTTGTAATTTAAAACAACCTGCAATATAAATTTACATAATCCTATAAACCCTCGTTGTAACATTTTCCGTTCAACATAATCAAACATGCTTTTTCATGCTAACTAAATAGTAGAGTTTTACCACTCAAGGATAATATTCTCGAGTATTTTTTCTCCTACTAATTTTCCTCGTTCAATTTGGATCAATACTTTGTTATCGTTTTCTAATCAGTGGTTTGTCTTGAGTTTGCATATTACTATATTTTAGCATGTGCGTTTAACAATGTAATAAGAGTTTATGTTGGTCATCAAAAGAAAGAAAATATTAAAATATACAATGACATTTCCTCTGTTATTTACAGATTACAATAACAGGCCATCGGTTGATATATACGGATTCTACTGAAGGAATTCTGATAAATAGAAACATATTCTTAACCACTATTATCCCAATATATGCGTTTGTGATATTCATAAACCACCACAATGTGGTTTACATATTTCTAACTCCTGTAATATGTTGCTTAACGTTACATGATATCACACTACGGAACCCCCACATTTTAGCCAGTTTAGAAGTTGCCGTATGTTTAGTTCAGAACGTATATTAGTGCACGTTATAGAATATTTTATTCCTTTCTTTATTTCGGTCATATTTTAATTTTACACTTTTACTTTCAGGTGTTGGTTGATTTAAATATGAAATTGTTTGCAGTGTTGTCAAATCATGGTTTATCTTCTCGTATAAATATTATTGTTTATAACGAGTGCGCGGAAGCTTAGTGTTTTATTTTTTTTACATCGAAATACGTATAACCACAGCGCAAAAGCAACACTGTATTTTGACCCTAAATTTCTTAATCACATATTTCTGTTAGCACTTCTATTTAACACATCTCTTTGTAGTTTTACCGATATGATAACTCTGTCCCTTATCTTTGAAAATATGATATGCTGAAAACTACCTCAGATAATCGTACAGCGTGGAGCACTAATAAACTTAATTAAATAGTTTTCAACACTACAACTCTCTACCAAAGAGCATTCTTTCTAACTCGCGTCTACTAGCATATAGGAAGGATAACCATCCCGCTTGAACAAAAGTGGGTACGTGGAATATTTGTGTGATCTGTACCAGGAATCAAAGCATTTAACTTTATATATAGTAAATGCATTTCCGTGTAGCCGAAAGCAAAACGTTTTAGGTTAAATGATGTAAGAATTCGAATAATTAGCAATTTGTCTTATCTCAAACATTTATGCAAAAATTAATTTTGCCAAAAAATTGCTGTTTCACAAATGCTGTTCCTTAGTATGGTAAAGCAATAATCTAATAATTGCAGATCGGTAGTTTCAGATCAAGATATACAATTTTCTAACAACACACCTGTTATGAACCATAAATTATAATATATATTCAAAACCGAAGAACGAACAGCAACTATGTTGCCACAGATGCAATAAATAAATAAATGAAGTCTTCCGATAGCATGTGGAACGCAGCTAAATTTACAGGACACTTCAAAGACCGTATAAATTGCGTAAGCCATGAAAACAAATTGTGATAACAAAATGTAAGAAGAATCCACCACATATCATGTAGAAAGTGCTAGAGTCTACACATGATTCAAGATTACTCTTTTCCTTGCACATAGCGACTTATTGTCTTTCGTCAAGAATGATTCGGAAAACAAAGCTAGGGGCTATGAGGCAAGTTCACATTGGAAGAATTTCATCAGGTCATCATCTGATTTTAGATCACAGATTATCTGGTTGAGCAATTGAGTATTACTGTAACGACATCTTCGCGAATTCACTCTACATATTGCATTTTGGATGAGGGAAGTACTACATTCTTGTGTTTCAATGTTATGTTTCCAAAGGTGTAACCTGACACCTCATCCATTGTCAAAATTCCAACCTCTACTGGTTTATCATAGTTTATATTTTCGTTGTCAAATATACAAATGGACATAGATGCAAGTATCGGATTATCTTGAGACGAAACATGTGTGAGGAGAACCACAAGGAAAACTATTCTATATCTTTATTATTACGTACGACTTGAAAACATTGAAATAATATACTTGCTATTTACTTGCTTTCTCATGCTCATCGAACATCCTGATGTATTCTTGAATGTCACATGAAGGAAAATTAGAAAGTTCACGTCTTGATCCAATCTTATCACTGACTTCTCAACCGTGCATTGAACGGTAGTTACAGAACGGTAGTTACATAGGTCCAGACTTTACACTAAAACTTGTCACTTCTTCGAATAGGTAAGTAACTATCTTGCGGGAGCAATTGAAAATCCGTGGAATCAACATTGTTCTGCAACTCTTTGATCTGGAGTTACTGGTGATTGCGGGTGAGCCGGCGAGGAAGAATCAATTCTTTTATGAGATCCGAAAATATGTATTGAAAATTTCCTGTGGATCCTATAATGGTAGTGAACAACTTGTGAAACGTACCCATTTTTAATGGTGCATAAAATTGAATTAGAACTGCTTGCAGAGATGAAAAACCCAAACGTTGTTTCTACAGGTCAGAAAATACTCACGCAGGAAGATAGAACGGAATAGAATCCTTTGAATTTCAACATTTTACGCTTTTGTTTGATCAATTAGTGAGGTCATTATTTTACCTTATATACTGAGGATATCGTTGCAGTGTTTCCTTTTAATATTACCTCATAAATGTTGTTATGGTATAGATAACACTAAAAGAAGAATTTGTTGCAACGACTAGTCGTTCTACGGGAAGATTCGTGATTCTTTACGGAGTAACAAGCGATGTATATTTTACAATTTAAGGCTAAATTGAAGTGGGTTTTCCCTCGCTTTTTGTTTTACGTCAATTATTCAAATTTCAGTAGAGGAAAACAGAAATTAACTTTCACAGACCAAAGTTCGTTTCGTCCTTCAATGATGAATACAATTAGTCTTACCAAAATATTAATAGTAAACTCAGGATTGTGTGCAGAATAATGTCCCAGTACTGTCTGCATACACCATATTGCCAACATTTATTGCCAATTTTTAATTGCCATATTGGGACGAATACACCCCCTGAAAGTGGAATTTTAGCACTAACTGTCTAGTAAGTAAAAAAGGTACTGCTTGAACAACACACACTTTTAAAGCAAAATATCTGAACGCACTGATCGAGTGTGACCAGCTAACTTAGTCAACGAAGGACGTAGTATTTGAGGGACAAGTACAGACGGACTTTGACATTCGTCAACATCCAGTGCCGGGCCTAGGGGGGAAAGGGGGTAATGAAACAGCGAAAAATAAGAAAATAAAAGCTCCTAAAACGAAAGTAAATAGCATATTAAATTGAAATTGATCTAAGGGTGTTCAAACTTTCAATATCGGAACGCTAAAAACATTTTTATGTTATTCTACAACCTACCTTCATCTCTAAAATTCAAAACCGCGATACAAGTCAGATAGACAGGTCTATTGTCTTACTGCAGTTAGTGATAGTGATACCCCGACATACTCCAGAGAAGATAACAAAAGATGCCAGACAATACTGTGGCCGTCGCGACAGCTGATCGTGTTTGTTTAAGAACGATGGAAAGGGCGGTGGAAAAAGGCTGCAAAATTTAACTTTGCCCCATTGGAAAATTTCTAATTCCGGCAATGGTCGTATTCTACTGTTTACAATAATAAATATAAAATCATATTTTTAAATTTTGGAGTGCAGATACATTTTAATAAAAACAGAGTTGCTCTCCCCACACGCTTGGGGATCAACAAATTTTTCTGTTTAGTTGCGAATTAAATAGAATGATGTTCGCTGTGTTGAATAATATGCATTCCTGTACATAACTTGCTTCGAAGTGTCAATAGTGGAGAAATCGTTCCACGAAATGCATCTTCAGAAAGTATGGGACAATGCTGTAGCTGCAAGTGGTAACCTAGAGTAAAAAAGTAACGAATAAGCGAGATGGAATGTACAAACAGAAAGCATAAAAACTACAGCCATACTATGTGTACGCCACACGTGTGAGGCAAGGCATCCGTCCATGAGCACTCAGTTTATTGTAATGGAAGAAGAGATGGCGTGGGTCTTGGTATAGGTCTTGTACCTGTAATTTTCCTAGTGAAAGTAAGGAAGACCCAGTGTAGGTGTCAGACTGGCCAACATTATCATCCATACATACGTGTTCTCTTAGTACTGATCCGAAATATGTGACCCAAACTACGGAACTCCAAACGAAATGTGTTAATAGATACAGCCTGCATACAAAATGTCGTTGTGAAGCAAACAGTAAAGTTTACTCATCTCATAAAGCAGTTGTCGAGTCCAGCCTTTTTCTTGATTTTATTGTTGAAGAACTTTTATGGAAAATTATAAAAAAATTATTAACTTAACATCTTAATTTAAATTAGTTTCCCACGGTCTTTTTGCAAGAACTCTTTCTAATAGTTTAATATTACTAATATATATGTGTTAACTTCTTTCTTTAACGTTATTTAATTTTTATTTTACTTCATTTGCATGATTATTTGTTAGTAAACTTATTTCCTGGTTTGAGTCTTTACGTTAATTATATAGAAGAAACCAGTTTACATACTCCAACGTACCTTTTAACGTTATATTGAACTGAATTGAATTAGGATTTTTAGCATGACGAAGTTTAACATATGCTACTATTCCATATACAAATAGATGTCGACACCTACATATTATTTCCAGACACTAGTTAAAAGTTGGTTGTTAATTATTCCCTCGCGATTTCTATTAACTTATGAAACGAATAACGTTCGCATATGACAATTAGTTCCAGTTTAACATAATGTTTAATATAATACATAATCTAAAAAGGATATTCTGAACTACCAGAGATATCCGTAAAAGACGTCTGAATATAGTAGGTAAGTTATAATGGCAGTTAAAGACACCGATGTCATCTCTCTGTTCAAGAAACGTGAAGAAACAAAATATATGATCAATATATTCTTTGAATTAGTCATTTGAAAACAACTCAAATTAACTAACTCTATAGCTTAAGAAACTTGCAAGCTCATCGCCGCAGCAACAAACGTTTGGCCTTGGATTTTGTCCTGGGCAATATCAAGCCAGTTTTCATCACGAGCACCTACTTCTCGAAGATCTCTTCTAATATTGTCCTCCCAACGACGTCTCGGTCTCTCCAATGGTCTCCTTCCGTCCGGTCTTCCAACCAGGATAAAATATAATCTTCGTTTTTCCCCCATCCGAGCTACATGGCCTGCCCAACGTTTCATTATTTTTACAACATCTGGTGAATCGTACAGTCCGTGAAGTTCTTCATTATGCAGTCGCCTCCATTATCCAGTCATCTCGTCCCGTTTCGGCGGCCCGTATATCTTTCTCAAAACCTTATTTTCAAACACATATAATTTATGTTAATCTGCTATTGTCGTATTCCAATTCGCAACCATAAAATATTACGGGCAGTATAACCGTTCTGTACAGTTTCAATTTCAATTTCCTTGATATTAATCGCGATGTTAGAAGCTTTTGGTCTGAATAGAAACATGCATTCTCCGATACTAAGTAACTTCTTATTTCTCCCGCGAACTTATTTTTGCTTGTTATGTATGCTCCCAAGTATTTTAATCTGTTTGCTTTCTCAATTACGTCATCCCTAATTATTACGTTTGTATTTAATTCATTCTATGTGTTTCGCCTTGTTATTATGTATTTTGTTTTATCTATGTCTACCTGTAGACCTATCTCATCGCACGCTTCTACTAAGACATCGGGGTTGCTTTGTAGTGCATCTATATCGTCCCCTATTAAATCTACATCATCCTCGTATACAAACAGTTGATTCAAACATTTCAATGATAGTCCTTTTTTTGTCCCCTTTATTTTTTAAAATCGCCTATTCCAACGCAAAGTTAAACAGTAGTGGTATAAGGGATCGCGTTGTTTCAATCGGTTGCGAATCTTGAAACTATCGGACCTATCCGTACTCTGCTTCTAGGGTCTCTGATACACATCTTCACTACTTGAACCAATTTTTTTCGAAATTCCAAATCGTATCAGGATACTGTATAACTTTTCCCTTTTGATAGAATCATATGATTTCTTAAAATCAATGAATAGCTGATGAACCGTCCCGTCGTATTCCCAGTTCTTCTCGCAAACTTCTCTCAAAGCGAAAATCTGGTCCAACGTGGATCTATTTCTTCTAAATCCACATTGGTGATCTCCAATTATTTCATCTACGTATACACTTATGTGTGTTAGCAGAATATTACTTAATACCTTGTAACAGGTTGGAAGTAGCGAGATTACGCAGTAATTATTACAGTCCAATTTATCAATTTTTTTGTAAATCATGACTATTATTGAGGTGTTTCATTCCTTTGGAAGCTCCTCCTTTCTCCATATAGCACTTATCATTTTTTTTAGTTCCTTGATTAGTGCCCTTCCTCCTGCTTTAATTAATTCAGCTGGAATATTGTGTATTCCTGGTGATTTGAAATTTTTCTGTTTTTTACCGACATTTTGATCTCGATCTCGCTAGGTTCTGGAATCCACGGTTCTGCAGTATGGATTTAAAATTCCTCTGTTTGTTCCCCGTTGTCGTTAAGTTTGTCGAAATAACTTTTCCGCACATCCACAATTTTAGTCGGATCCGCCTGAACATCTCCACGTTCATTTCTAATCATCCTAACCTCGACTGGTAATATTCTCTTAACGAGAAAACAACGCAAATAAATAATAAAAAGCAGCCAACATGTTTTTACAGTATCGATGAAACAAGATGTAAAACTGGAGAAAAGAGTGCACATATCCAGACTTTCATACATACACTATCTGATCAAATATATCCGGATATCCCATAAAACAAGTGTTGATCATGGACACAGTACTGTCATCTACGTCAGTGTGCGATTTCAGTAGTAAAAAAATAGCGCGAGACAATAACATTTTACGGGCTGAGGAACTCACTGACTTTTAACATAGTCAGGGAATTTTTTGTGCGCGACAGTTTCCTCTCCTGAAGATCCCTGGGTTTACAGTTCCCGAAGTTACGGTGAAGTGGAAATGTGCAAGGATTTGTACAACTCAACAACGCGCAGGCCTAACTTCCATGTTATCATTCGGAGAACGTCGAACGTTAAAGAATGTCGTACATTGTAATCGTCAAATAACCATCACACATGAATTCCAAACTACATCAGAATCTAGTCCAAGAACTTTGATCTTTCAATGCGAAGTGGGGAAACGTGGTTTTTATAGCTGCGGAGCTGCCAATTATCCCCTAGTATCTAAGCCATATATCAAAAGCCGCTTCGGATGGTGCAAGCAGCGTCAAAACTGGACCCTAGAATAGTGGAAAAATTTGAGTGAAGTGATAAATCACGGTACACCATGTGGTAATCAGATGGTAAAGTGTGGGTGTGGCGAACGACCAATGGTCATTTATATAATGCCGACTGTGAAACTCGATCTCGATGGGGCAAGAGGTGTGCTAATTTTGGGCCAATAAGAAGCAAGTTGGTTTCATTGCCCTTTCAGTCTTTGATACTTTAAACTGCTTAGCGAAGTTATCCTTTGTAATTACAAAATTTACGAAACCACTAATTTGAGTGAAATGGGATATATTGCTGAATACTGCCATTCCGAACGCATATTCCTTTCTTTTAACAAATAAAAATATCGAATTACATTTATCTCATATTCAACACATCTGCTTGAGTTCCGATTCCCTTTAATATAATATAAAACATAAATATTATTTTTAACTTGGAATTATATGATTCGTTGCTTCGTGCGTTACATAGAATGAATACATATTTTTTTTACAAAACACATAGAACATTAAAACACGATACATGAATGGTATGACAATATGTTCTGATCCAAATCAACGTTACTCACTTTTGAAACAAGCATCTTCAACTAAAATATAACAACAATGAGTTGTTTATTGTGATTTTTCACAGATGATTTCTCTGAAAAATAGGACACCATAGATTGATTCGGGTGTTAGCCCCAACAGCGGCCATGTTTATGCCACTTTCCTTACAATACTATTCAAACATTTTAACCTGATTTGTTCTTATTTTTAAACTGAACAGAAGTCGTATAAATTTCACTTATTTGAGTTATCCAAGAAATTTACAAGAGGTGCTCTACACTGTAAAAAATTTCGGATACATTCATGTAGAAATCTAGGCAAGTATAAGTACCTGGAAATTTCCTGTAGCATGTCTAATAAAAAAAGCTTGCTTGGAGATTTCAGGAAAATTAATAAATGGAAAACTGAAACGAGATTTGGACACTGTTTTTTTACTCACACATCCAATGCCTTAGTGACTGGACTATATTGCCATTGCAGAAACCAACTCATAAATGCAGTTCAACAGGTCGGAAATAAATTGCTTGTACCAACAAGAAATAAATGAAACTACGACCATGGCTTACGTCACATTCTCATATATTTTTCTCTACTTGGCAACTAGGGATTCACTGGCAATATTTCCCATACCTTTACAGTTTGTTATTAAAATGGCAGCAGCAAACTCAAGAGTTAAATTGCAAGTTTGATCACGATAAGAAACAGATTTCTCTTTCTATGCATATGTAAAAATCACTCGGAAACGGGACAATGAGAACCCACAACCACACAAAAAATAATGTCTAGGTGTTTTTACAGAGACTTTTCAGCTACAGCAGGACTACTCTAATTATATCCGAAACGTGACTAGATATATCAAACAACGTTACCAAATTTTCTTACAACCTATTTGTCCATTGTTTCTCTAACTTACTATTCCTGACATATCCTTCCTTCATTTTTTCATAATTATTTTGTTATGTTTATAATGTTACTAGAAATGTAATCTGTCCTCTACCAATTTTAGAGTTTATTTCTGGCAGATTTCCTTTCTCAATGTTTAACAAATTGACTTCAATAATTTCAATAAACTATGCTCGGAATCAAATACTTCAATAATGTGTGAATAATTATCGAACAAATGGCTTCAAAAATAGAAAAGAAAACAGCTTGTTGAATAGGTTGTAATGTAATTTATAAAAAAAAAGTACCTGCTTGGTTTAGGGAGAACAAATTTGAAAGGATGGCTTTATGAAGATAAAGGCTCTATTTCGAATTAAAATATAAATTGAAGTCATCATTGTTTTAAAAAGGCAAGAAGAATCAGATCAATAAAACATCAACTGTTTGCCCATCGCAAAAAATACCGCTAACACATTTTCATGAATTGAAAAAAAAACATTTTGCGATGTCTATTAGCCTACATCATTAGCAGACTACATTGAAGGACATTAAAAAAGAATCTGAAGTTATTATTACAGAGGTACTTAATCCGTTTAATTGAAATACGGTTAGAATATTTTAGGTCAAGTTATATTATGCAAATTGGGCAAAATGTTAACCGTTATTGTCGTGGCAAATCTAAAAACAAACATAGTTAAAGTGAATAGTTTTCAACCAGAATAAACGTAATCCGTCCATTAGGAAGTTGTGAGTAATGTTAACTTAAAAACTTGCTAGGCCACACTACACACGAAAAAATAACACTATGTAACACCTAATTTGTCCTTGGGTTCTAATGGTAATATTTTAATGAAACATGTCGAGCAGAGCACATAAATAATTTTTCATGCGAAACTTTGGCTTTGTGCCCGCAATCTCGGAAAGAACGGTACATTTGAACATGCAAGTGACCCCTTGAAACAAGAGATCTTCGATATTCGCTGGAGTCCTTTGGGGAAATATCGTGGTGAAAACTAGACACACTGCAAAGATTGTTTTTGTGGACATACATGTGCGTCACATCGGAGAGTGAATCAACTGCAAAAATCAAGTGTTTAACAGGTAAGTACGCACTTAAAGTGTACCTGCATTTCCTGTAATGCGATACATGTTGTATTACGTTAATGGGGTATCGTAAGGAAATTGATATATTATGAACTTGGTTAAAATAGTGTTTCTATTGTTGACTGTTGGCACGTCACAAGACGAAACTGGTCGTTTTCAAATTCCACCACGTCCGTGTTGCCAGCACTAGTGTTATTTTCCTTTAAGCGAATATCTATTGCAATTGACACACAACCACATTTAAAGTGGATGCATTTATGAAAATACCAGGATATATATCAGGTACAAGGTGTTAAAAATGTCTGTTCTAGTTTAGGTGAAACGTCTTAAATTCGGTATTAATAATGTCTTGAAACATGTCTTAAATTTAGATTTGCAAAAAACGTTACAGCGAGTTATTATGATGTTTCCTTACGTTCAGAATGGCATCTAGAGCTTGCAAGCACCATCCAGACCAGTTCTGCTACATTTGTGGAGAACATATCTCAAGAAACAAGTACACATTACAACAGTATCCAAAGTTAAGTGAGGCATATTTTGGAATGGCTATTGGGGATTTTGACAATAAATGGGCACCACATGTATCCTGCGAGCTGTGCAAGAGAACTCTAAGCATTTTATATTACTTCAGCTGTCAGATGTTCATCTTAAGTCATTCAGCCGCAAAGCCGGGGATGGGCGGTTATGGAGTTACAGATGTGTTTTACGTGAAAATAAATACTCGTCACTGAATTCTATTGCCTAATGGGTCATGATATGTCTTTATACGAGTCGCTATGTTAAGACCTAATGTAAGGAGTTAGTTGCGTTAAAGTAACTTGTCAATGAGACTTGTCTTTCCGGTTGAAACAGAGGAGAGAGCAGGCATATGAGGTTCGTCATCCCTCGTTTATATGGAGGGAACCTACAGATCACAGCATCAACTGCTTCTTCTGTCTTGTCGATCCTTCTAAACGATGGAAGGGGAGGAATACCTCTGTAACATATCCAGACATTCTTTCATCAATAGCACCAGTCCCTCACGGTCCCCAGTACCCAACTCCAGTACAAGAAAACTCAAGTGATGAAGCTTTATCGTCCAGTGGTGATGCGAGATTGCGGTAGTTAGGGAACGTCAACCTTACTTTCCCAAGAAAGAAGATCTGAATGATTTGATCAGAGACCCTGGGTTCACCAAATCAAACGGTGAGCTCCTAACATCTAGGTTGAAACAGTGAGACTTACTAGATGCCTCCGTGTGTGTAATACAACAGAGGAAACGCCATAAAGTATTTTCGAGATTCTTTACCATGTAGGACTGTTTATGCTTCCGTAACAATGTCTGTGGTATTTCTGACACAATTGGAATTTTTCTTAAGAGCAATGAGGGGCGACTTATAATCCAAGTTCCAGTAAAAGCGTGAAGGCAGCTTTGTTGCACAATGAGAACAAGTATCCATCGTTTCCGCTAGCCCATTCCGTGCAGATGAAGGAAGACTACAATAATATAAAAACGTTGCTACGTGCCTGCAGTACGCTGTCCATGGTTGGGAGGTAATTGGTGATTTCAAGATTATAGGTTTGTTGGTGGGTCTTCAAGGAGTATACCAACCTATTTCCTTTGCCTCTGGAATAGCAGGGGCCGTGCTGCCCACTACGTCATAAAGGCCTGGCCACAGCGTGCCGAGTATTCCGTTAGTTCCCATAATGTGAAATGTGACCTACTGGTGGATCCCTCCAGAGTTCTTCTGCCACAACTTCACTTAAAGTTAGGAATCGTCAAGCAGTTTATCAAGAAACTTGATCCGGAGTCGGCGGCATTTTCACTGATGCAACAGAGTTCCCGAAATTGTCGGGAGCCAAAGTGAAGGCCGAAGTGTTTACAGGTCCATATGCGAGGAAAATGGTTTTGTCAGATGATTTTCCCTCCTTACTGACCACGACAGAGAGAGCAGCTTGGCTGTCATGTGTCTCAGTAATACAAGGTTTTCTGGGAAATCAAAGAGCTCCGAATTACGAGCAGCTAGTGCAGAATTTAATTGACGCCTACTGCAAAATGGATTGCGGCATGTTCCTCAAGTTACACATGCTGAATTCTCATTTGATTTTTTCAAAGATGACTTGAGGGCCTTTTTGGAGCTACAGGGAGAGATATTTCATCTAGACATGGCCCATTTTGAACGACGTTATCAGGGATAATACAATGAAAGTATGATGGGAGACTACATCTGGGGGTTGATCATGGACAGTGACGTACACGTGGTACTTAAAGGTAGAAAAGTTGCTCCTTTTCCAACATCTTCCCAAAATTAACGCTTCTACAGAGCAAAGGGTATGTCTGTAACCATTTGCATGTGTTTTTATACTTATACGTGATATTGTTACTTACATATTGTTAAGCTACATTAATGTAGTGCATATCCTGTATATACACGCTACGGCTAATTTTATATCAAATTTTCAAAATATCTCCTATAAAACCAAAGTGTCGGACCAATGATTTTGGTTTGTGTGTAATGTATCGTCAGTGTGAATTAGGAAATCCGAATTAAAACCCAAGGACCACAAAATAAATATGTTACATAGTGTAATCAATAAAACAATTTTTTATATTTTCGAATCATAAGTATAATATGGACTGTAGGTGTCGCCACACGTAAAGCCATGTGTTGACATTTTCTCCACATAAATACCTGAATGACACATACAAATAGCATACAGATAATAACTACTTTTTTCATCTAGTACAGCAGCTATATCAAAACCTGATAACGCAATTGTTAGCAGAATATATGACCACACATATTACAATTCTACTAGTCAAAACATTTTATGTAATAGTAAAAGCAAAAGAAAGCAACGTAACATGCATAAAATACATATCAGTTTATCTCTGATTTATTTTTTAGTCAGCGCTTCGGAATCCGATCTCAAAGGAGTAACCTATAACTTGTATTCTTTGCGAAGTAGTCCTCAGATATATTTTAATCGTTTACATTTCCCGAACCTATGCACCCTTTTACTCTTCCTAAGAATGAGCGCTCAGACGTAAGAAAGTGTGAATATTAAATTTATTAAAATAGTAAGATCATAACAACCCAGTATGAAGAAGTCTGAATAATTCCTCGATGGTGCTTCTTCATTTAGGATATATCAGGCTCATACATAAGTTTGTGACAAGAAACAAACACTTATCGTATCATCTTATATAGTTTGTGTTACAACTTCCCTCTCATTTTTTTTATCACTGCTGTTGAGTGATGTTGCTGTGAATATGTTTGCATATTTTCAAAGCGAAAATGAACGAAAAACAGAAATATTGAACGATTCCACTAACGAGTTGTGAGAGCCTCGCATTACGCAAAAATAATACTAACAATCGAAGAAGGAAAATTTATTTTAAAAAGTATAAAAGAATACTGTTAAACTTTTTTCTCTTTTATGTTTGCCTCCTTATGAAGAAGGGCGTGTCTTCTACTTTCTGAAGACAGTTTCAGTATTTGAAGCCGTGATGGTAAGTCATGATTTTGTTTGAAACTCCTATTTAAACTCTACTCTGTTCATTTTATGTCGAGAGGATTTATTTGTAGAATTCCCATCACTAAGGTTTTGAAAAAAAAATCGTTAGTTTTTCACCGATGAATACGTTGATAATACTTTGATTCGACGCTGCAAATTTTCCCGTTAGTTTCACTTGCTGCCTACCGATTCACTTCATAATCTCTCAACATCTAGAGAGAACTCGACAGTTGTCAAAAATAGAAATAATTAAGAAAATGTTTATATAACTTTGTCAATATAATATTTATTTTATTTCTTTTTAAATTATATTTCTGTATGGATGCACATATTGTACAGGTTAGTTTCACGGCTTAAACAGATTTAAATAAAATCTTAGGCTATAAAAATTATAAGATTAGTTTTAAACATCTTGTAAACAAAGTAATGGTATTGCTACTTTACCGCTCAAAAGGGAAATATGTAATTAACTGAATTAAGTTGGTAGAAGTACTTTTGTACAAATGAAGTTCTTCAAAGGATATTTCATCATGTTGACAGTATGGACAATACCTGCCTATAAAATTTCATTTTTTTTTCAAATAGCACTTCGTAGATTTAATGGATACTTGGTAAACAGTAGCAGTAATGAACATAATATGTTAAGAAAATGCAGAATTGCAACCTGTGAATAATATAAATCGTGATATTCAAGATATTTGTTAAAATCGTACCCTATTTACATTACGTAATATTATTTTCTCTGTGTCACATATACTACAGGATACTAAAATTACCAACGAACCATTGCAATGGCGTGCGAAAAAAATATTTATGCAATCTGATTTCAAATAACATGCTGTTCGTTTAACGTATATTTTATGTAGTGTCGAAATATATCCATTTAATTTTTACATTATAGAAAATCGATTTGTAGCTCCCAAATGGATATCCGCTAACATCTCTTAAACGGAGCGAATTACAGCTCATACGAAATTTATCTCTTTGTTTTGTCCCAAGTATTTGTCACAGCATCATGTATATAGGATAAAATACGCATTTTGTCTTGAAAAACACTGATTAAAAAGTCTCTAATTGGGTTGTTAAGTTCTTGAGCAACATATAATTGAATAAGGAGGGAAGCAACGCTGTTATGTTTTTTCCCTCCACCCAGAGGAATTATATCGTTAATGAGTATTAGAGATTATCCATGAAAATCACGTAATGATTGAAAAACAGAAGAACACGAGTAATATTGACATACATGTTACTGATGTAGAAAGCAATCAAATGGATTACTCTTGCCACTTCGTTTATGGCCAAAATATTTAAAATTTACAAAGGAAAAATGCAGATTTCTCATGTTTATATTGTAATCTTTTATGAATAAGGAAACCATATTTCAAGAAAACGGTGAAGTAAAAATATTATTCTTTAAACATAACAAAAAAAAATTCGACTAATTGAAATCTTTTAACGAAAGAAAAAGAAAAGTGGAAGCGAAGTCGGAAAAATATATACGCAGAAACAAAAATCTCTCAATTTATTAAGATTTACAAAGTAACCTTAATTTATATGTTCTTAGCTTTTACAAAAATTACCTTGTGTATGATAAATTGTTGACAATTAACACAGAAAAATTACAGTCACCATAACCGGGACTCGAACCTGGATCTCCCACTTCCTGGCTAGGTATGCTAGCCATTATAGCAGCACCGCATGGCCAATTCTTTGTGTATATTGAATATTCCTCTTGTCTAGATTTTAACACAGATACTCATTATAATAGTGCCTGGGTCTTGAAACCAGCTACAAGTACCTGGATCTAGACGAGAGGAACATTCCATATACACAGAGAATTGACCGTAGTGTGGTGGTGCAATTATTAACATAACTAGTCAGCAACTTGGAGATCCGGGTTCGAGCCACAGGCACAGCGACTAATTTTTCTGTGTTAATTTCTGAACATTAGTTATTTAGTGAAATGCTGGTTTTGAATCGGAAATACTATTTAAAAAAAAATAACAGTTTCTTTAAATAAAACAATTCGTACAAAAACAATATTTTGATTATGCATGACTAAAAAGGAAAGCACGTGACGCGCTCTCATATAAGTCACTTTATAAATTTTTTAATTAGCGCGATCCATGCTATTCTTTTTTAACCATACGTAAAACAAAATATATATTTTTTTTTACTTTCTTGCACGAAGACATGTTTGTTTTTAAAAAAAGTTATTTTATTATCTTTTCAAGAGTTACTTTGGTGTTCGAATACACTAGGTATTGTAACTTGTTTTGCCACGCAAATCCTAAATGTTTGTAGCACGTTTAATGCATCATCGTTAACGCGGGTTAGTATTTATTTTAGGATAAGGGAGATATTACTAAAAATAAAATATATTTTAAAAATACATAAATATATTCAAGAATCAATGAAATATTGTATTGTCCCCCGATGCACAATTTCATCATTGTATGACGTCCAGAAATGAGTTAATCAAGGTCGAAAGATTTGAGGACACGCGAATAACTGGGGATTATAAAAAAGTATTTAAAAATATGTTTTTAACAAATGATAATATTGATTGAATCAAGTCACAGAGAAAATCTAGAGAAAATCCTGTCTCCAGACGGGATCACAGGTCTAATTAAGTTAAGATACTATTATCGGGCCGTTGGATCATCAAGTCAATTCGTTAAAATTGGGTCAAGGAAGGATCAATCCGTTCAAATTTCAAAGCGCCTCATGCATTTCCGGGTGAGACCTAGACACGGGTCAGCAAAAATGACCTGGTTTTAACTCTGGACTTATTATCCTTTAAAACGAAGTCTGAGATACAATTAAAACTCAGAAAATAAATAAATAAGAACCAATGCGTTTACAGCATAAACTGAAGGCAAATCACATTACAATGCAGTGAAGTGAGTACTGTGAAAGCTTAGCAAATTGAAATGATCTGTAAACCTTAGCGGTACTATAATAAAAACAGCGGACCAAAATATGTTTTTGTATTCCGCATAACGAATACTTTTGTAGCTTTCAGTGCAAGGAAGAACGGCAAAATATCACATTGCATTTGTCAGGTGGGAATTACAATGCGATTTGTTATTGCATTTAAATATTTGATTAAGTACGGATATGTTTCACAAGCTGACGAACTGATCTGGTTCTCACGCTTTTGTAATACTCACGGAATCATGAATAGGGCGCTGAGCGAGATGGGGATAATAGCAAAGTAAATGACAGTTGCGACATGGCATCGAGAAATTTGCGTTGAATGTAAATGTTGACGTTTGAATTTGGTTGTCATTTCTTTGTTTAATTCTCTTTTACTCACTCACATTACTTACCCGACTTTGGTAGTCTTTTATACAACTGTTTCTTCTGCTTCTTCTTCCAAACTTTCTTCTCCCTTACCAAAAAAAGAGGAGCCTAAAAGGATAAATTTTCTTTTCGTATTTAGAAGCAAATACAACATCTAATTTTAGTGAGTTTGGCGTTAGATTCTATAACATATCTTTCCTCGGCATTTTATTAACACTCCTTTTTATTCATAATAATTTCCCAGTCATTGCATAACTTTTCTGTCACCTCATTCATATCCTACCATAAAATAAGTGTAGAAAGAAAATTTTGACAAACAAAAGTTTGCAAAAAGTCAAGTAAATTGGCATAGTTAAATACTTAATATTTGTACACATGAAACTACAAGTTGAATTAAAAGTGTAATCATTTAATATTAAATATATGAGTAGGTTATTACCAAATGGTTCCTTGTCTAGAAAAATTGAAATTGAGATATTGGCATTGTTCAGTTAATTTTATCATTTTCTAATACATTAGTAAGATTTTGCGATTCCAAATCGTCTTCGAAATCATTTAATTATCGTAAGAAATTAAAGGACAGAATCATAATTAGCAGCAAAGGTTGTATTTATTTAATTTTTTCCCTATATACTTTTGCGTGAAGGTAAAAGATTAATAAATTAATATTTAGCCACCTTAGTAGCGTAGACAGGCGGATCTAGTGCATAAATTAAAATCTAATTGTTTTGGTAAAAATTTATTACGGGGATTGACAGCTAGCTAATTGAGACACGCCCCGTTGACTTTTGTTTTTCACCCCTTTCCCTCGCTAGGAAGAGAGAAACGCATTGGCCCTGAAGGCTTGTTCCGTTTTGGACGAAGAAAATAATATATAGAAAAAAATTAATGTGTTTTGAAAAAAAAAGAGTTGAAGAAAAAAATTTAATTTCTAACCGAAGCCACAAGTGGAGATAATGAAGTCATTGCCTAGGGCCCAACGCCAATTTAGTTGAAGGAAAGAAGGAGAACGGCTGGAGATGAATATTTTGAAAACGAAATAAGAAATGAAATTATTATCTTTGATAATTGATATGAATGCAAGAAACTTTAATACCTTTGCATATGACACAAATAAATATATTTAGTAATTACATAAGATTGATTAACAATTAACTAACTGACATGAATTTAACTATTTTGCTGACTTGTGTTGAAAGAAAAGAATGGCATTGCGGCAGATCCAATGTTTAAAGTTTAACTTGCTCCAAGTGTTAGATTTTGTTACCTTGCGGCAGATCCAATGTTTAAAGTTTAACTTGCTTCAAGTGTTAGATTTTGTTACCTTGTGGCAAATCCAATGGTTAAAGTTTAACCTTAAGGTTGTTGCGTTATAGTGGTGATGGTTACAGAAGATTATACTTGGACTGGTATTGAAACATTTGACTAATGCTGACTGATAAATACATATGTGAAGACTTTAGTTGTTTGTTTTAGGAATAATGCTGATATCAGAATGTTGCCTTATGACATAATTATATATTGAACTAACACACATTTGGACGTCTACTAAGCCGTTTGTTGTATCTTATTGAAACTAATGTGGAATATACGGATTTTTGAGGCTAGGAAAGCGCTGGTAAATTGCACAAATGTTGAATATAAGTTGGTATTGACATATACAGGAACTGACACAGAGACAAGAACCTATTGTACTGAATAAAATGTAATTTGACTAAATTTGCATACAAAAGCTCCCGAAAGCGCAGCTAAATTGCACAAATGTTGAATATAACTTGGTATTGACATATACAAGAACTGACACAGAAACAAGAACCTATTGTGCTGAATAAAATGTAATTTGACTAAATTTGCATAGGAAAGCTCCCGAAAGTGCTGGTAAATTGCACAAGTGTTGAATATAAGTTGGTATTGAGATATACAAAAACAGACAAAAACAAGAACCTATTGTATTGACTAAAATGCAATATTAACGGAAATAGTACTAAAAGCTCCCGTTGGCAAATCACAGAAAGATAGTACACATGATCAAAATTATTGAATATCGTTGAGATATACAGAAAACGAGATAAAAGAACTTGTGATTTTACTGAATAAAATACAATTTGACTAAACTCGAACTGAAAATCTTCCGAAAGCGTGGGTAAATTTGAAAAAGTTTTTATGTAGGACGTAAACCTCATGACGAAACGTGGATGTTGTATATATTGGTTTTGAAGCTAGGAAATGCACTTATTTTGGTTTTACCTTTGATTTTTAAAAATTCGACATTATATAACTAATATGGCCGACCTAAAATCTATTTTGCACATCGTTTGAGCTACATAACTGAAATTTTATATGAAGACGTATCGCCATTATTAGATTGAAGAAATTTAAGAAAGTCTCCATTTTTAAACAAATATGGCCGCGGAAATAATGTTTTGATAGAATACAGAGCCTAAGCGACTAGGCCTAGAAACTTGAAACTTGGTAGAAACATTGACTACTGCAAAAGAATTACAGAAATACGAGAAAAGTTTTTATAAGTTGTCATATTTAAACAAATATGGCGGATGGAAGAACTATTTTCCATGCCGTTTAAGATAGAAACCTGAAAGTTGGTATAAAGATATATGTTGATGAGTAGATTAAGAAAATATAACAAAAGTTTTGAAAACTCGTTGTTGTTTGTGCTAGATAAAATATTTATTGAACCCAACTAAGGATCTATATTGCTGTCAACGCGAGTGACTTAAAGAAATACGTTATTCATGTAACATATATGGTATTTGAGCTGTGCAAATGTGGTTTAAAGCATTTGTTTTGCTTATATTTTATTGGACAACTGATAATGAAACAACATATTGTGATTAATGAACAAATTCTATAAATATGGTCAACAAAAGACTCGAACCTAAGTGCTGATGAAACTGTACATAATGATGGTCTATGAATGTTGTACTAACAAAGTAAGTCCTGATTGTATAATAAGCAGTATAGACCATTGGAAATCGGTATTGCCATTAACATGTATAGCATGCTATAATTATACTCCTATGGACACAGCACAACTGCATTGACATTTGTAAGGATCTAAGGGAGAAATTGGGTATGAAACTTTATTGTATCATAGTACTTGTAAGGAAATTTAAGAAATATTTTTAGAGATACGTTGCAATAATAGCATTACACTGTCAAAGTTTTTGTGTACATATATAGAAAAAATTAGAAATGATGAGTACTTGGAGAAATTGCATGCACTTTTATGGATAAACGATTGGATTCATGGTTGTTCTACTTGGTGTCTTTAAGGAAGAAAATGGGGGAGAAATACTGACGTAGAAGAAAAAAATAAAAGGTTTGGAGATGTGAGATGCGCAGAAGTGTTTTAAAATGACTGTGTTTGGGCACAAAAATATTGTTGTATAAGCCCTATGATTGTTTGGGTTGTTTTAAAGTTAGTGTTAATAGAAGCTTTATTGGTGGTGTTGGTCTATAGTTTGGAAGAAAAGACAGAAGCAGTTTAAGATTGAAAAGATTGTATTGGGATTATGTTGTACAGAATTGCGTGTATTTAATTGAAGAAATTAAGTACTTTGAACAGTGCTGTGTCTTGCTGACGATAGGAAACTTTAATTTATAATCGATTTTTCGGGAGAAGAAGATAGCCGGTCCAGTGACAGCTTTTTAAATATAGTGAACGAAGTGGAACTTTTTGCTGAAACTTTATCAAGTATTGAAAACCGATCGCAGAGTCCTTCCTTGCTTATGAAAAGTAATGTGACTATTAAAACCAAGTGTTACCAATGTGTACCCCCAATGTGTAAATACAGAGACAAAACTTGAAATGGAGGCTCCCTGTTTTTTAAGAATGTGTATGTCTCCAAAATCAAATGAGGTGAAAAATGAATTTGGTGAAATGGATATAGACGAAAGACCAGACAGTCCATCCCTGTTAAAGCCAACGGTTACCAGTATGTATCCCCTATATGTAAATACAAACACAAAAACTGTAACGGAGGTCTCTTGTTCTTCAACAACACGTATGGAAATAGACATGTTACCAAATCAAAAGAAGGTGTTAAGTGAATTGGTGCAAATGGATACAATAGTTAAAAGTGGAGATGTCGTGTGCAAAATACAAAGTCATGATGATACGCAGTAAGACATAAATATTCTTAGTAAATTAGCAGAACAACAAAGTGAATGTGATGAATTGGATAGTGGACGGGATAGGAAAGAGAAAAGTGAAAGAAAACAATATGTGCATGTGAACGAAACATAATTGAGGAAAGTTGTATATTTGAAGCCATGGAAACTTCAAATTATGTTCGTTTTCCGCTAATTTCTGGTGGATGTGTACAACAAGAAGGTAATCAATTTGCGCATGCTTGCATGGGATTTGGCTTGAATGAAATAGAACGTGAACATTTGCTTAATGATCGAATGTGGTGTAGTGTATTTGAGCCTATAAATTTTAAGGCTTTATATAATGCGTATGAAGTGAAACATAATAATTGCACAGACTATACAATTGGTATATTTGAAGTGGGACTAAGAAATGTACTGGAACGTAAACCGACTGAAGTTCAGAAAGTGTTACTGCAAGTAAAAAAGAAAAGACTAAATATGGAACACAACTCATAAGCTGTGATTCTTATTTTTATTCTAAGGGGATACAAAGAGAATATATTTTATAGACATGCATCTCGTTGGATAACAAAATGTTATTCCCATGTGAAGAAAAATCCATTTTGCATTTTCTTTACTGAAAATATTAGATTACAAATTATATAAAAGATGCATTGTCTTTCCACAATTGGTTGCTTTGTTTTTTCTTGCGTAACATTTTTCCAAAATTAATTTCATAGTGTTATCAGTTCTATAGTTTAATTAAACAAATATGTGGATTGATTGATTGTGAATGAGTGGTAGTGTTTGCGTAGCATTCGACATGTCATAAGTTTAATTGCAACACTCAACAATCCTTACTGCTTTTAAATTAAAACACAGTATTATAAATACTGCATACCTTATCATAATTCTGAAAGCACATAAAAATAAAACACGTAAATATTTCACCTTACTATTTATTTTTAAAAAAAACATCACCACAGTATACATTACTTAGGTTTCGTTCACTAAAAAAGGTATTTTCCAATTCACTTAAATGTCTTCCCACTTTTAAGTAGTGTTTTATTCTTCAAAACCTACAGTTTTCTGTTAAGTCTAATTTTCTTTTTAGTCTCACAGTTTGTGTTAAATTTGATTTTGTTTCTATAGTACTAATCAATACACTGTCACTGCATAAAATTACACAGTTCACATAAAATATTATTATGCAGTTTCATTCACTAGGTTTTATTTTCGCTTGCAGAATTTCACGCACAATGTACAGATGGATGTTTACCTGTTCCACCAAACACCGATGAAAGGGAATAAAGTTAATTCTGGTATAATAATGAAACTTATTAAACAGTTCATAAAACGCGTGAACAGAATTTGGATTCGTTAGTATGTGCAACACATATTCATTGTTCTCAAATTGTCCACAAGTAGACACACCTTTTTCTTCTTCAAACATGTAGTAACACCAGATACACCTAAGATTGTTTCGATGCCAAAGTCCTTTAGCATTTCTTCCAAACATTCAAAATCTATAAAGTCTGGTCTACAGCAACATGGTTCTTCTTTCGTAATCACTTTAGCGAAACGTGATCCCTCCATGGTTTCTCGTGTGTTTACTGTAAGTATTTCTTATAAGTTAACTGTCACTAACGTCTTCACACAATGCTCACACCTCAATTATACATCACTCTTTAGAGCAACAAATTTTCGCACAAAGGTTCCATAGAATATCCAATCATTGTCAGGGTTTAATCCTTCAGGGAAAAATAGAACTATTGGTGTTTAGGTCATCATAACGCAACTTGGATTCACCCAATGGGAAAATTTCTAACCCATCGTATTTCATATTTATGTAAACCATATGTAACACAAATACTGTTCATTTTATCGACGTGCTCTTCTTTCAAAACCGAATATCTAATACCTACATGGTACATAAGTTTCATCTATATTTCTATGTACATACGTATAGTCTTTTGCCCTACTGTGCATGCTTGTTATTATGCAAACCACTAAAGCATGTTTTATCCACCATATTATTCGTCTTAAACATATATTTTTTCTTCACACTAAAATCATTCCTTGTGTTCAGCAAAAATATCTTTAACAAGTAACACTTTCTGAACTTCAGTCTGTTTACGTTCCAGTACATTTCTTAGTCCCACTTCAAATATACCAATTGTATAGTCTGTGCAATTATTATGTTTCACTTCATACGCATTATATAAACCCTTAAAATTTATAGGCTCAAATACACTACATCATTAAGCAAATGTTCACGTTCTATTTCATTCAAGCCAAATCCCATTCAAGCAAGTTTCAGCGAAAAGTTCCACTTCGTTCACTATATTTAAAAAGCTGTCACTGGACCGGCTATCTTCTTCTCCCGAAAAATCGATTATATATTAAAGTTTCCTATCGTCAGCAAGACACAGCACTGTTCAAAGTACTTAATTTCTTCAATTAAATACACGCAATACTGTACAACATAATCCCAATACAATCTTTTCAATCTTAAACTGCTTCTGTCTTTTCTTCCAAACTACAGACCAACAGCACCAATAAAGCTTCTATTAACACTAACTTTAAAACAACCCAAACAATCATAGGGCATATACAACAATATTTTTGTGCCCAAACACAGTCATTTTAAAACACTTCTGCGCATCTCACATCTCCAAACCTTTTATTTTTTCTTCTACGTCAGTACTTCTCCCCCATTTTCTTCCTTAAAGGCACCAAGTAGAACAACCATGAATCCAATCGTTTATCCACAAAAGTGCATGCAATTTCTCCAAGTACTCATCATTTCTAATTTTTTCTATATATGTACACAAAAACTTTGACAGTGTAATGCTATTATTGCAACGTATCTCTAAAAATATTTCATAAATTTCCTTACAAGTACTATGATACAATAAAGTTTCATACCCAATTTCTCCCTTAGATCCTTACAAATGTCAATGCAGTTGTGCTGTGTCCATAGGAGTATAATTGTAGCATGCTATACATGTTAATGGCAATACCGATTTCCAATGGTCTATACTGCTTATTATACAATCAGGACTAAACTTTGTTAGTACAACATTCATAGACCATCATTATGTACAGTTTCATCAGCACTTAGGTTCGAGTCTTTTGTTGACCATCTTTATAGAATTTGTTCACCAATCACAATATGTTGTTTCATTATCAGTTGTCCAATAAAATATAAGCGAAACAAATGCTTTAAACCACATTTGTACAACTCAAAATGTTACATGAGTAACGTATTTCTTTAAGTCATTGGCGTTGACAGCAATATCCATCCTTAGTTGGGTTCAATAAATATTTTATCTGGCACAAACAACAACGAGTTTTCAAAACTTTTGTTATATTTTCTTAATCTACTCATCAACATATATCTTTATAAAAACTTTCAGGTTTCTATCTTAAACGGTATGGAAAATGGTTCTTCCATCCGCCATATTTGTTTAAAGATGACGACTTTTCCAAAAAATATTACATTTTCCTAATCTACTTCTCAAACTATATCCTTTTCATTAATTTCAGGTTTCTATCTTAAACGTTGAAAAGAATGTTTCTTTCGTCTGCCATATTTGTTTAAAGATGGCGACTTTGCCCAAAAAATCTTACATTCTCGTAATTCTTTTGTACTAATGTATGTTTCTACCAAGTTTCGTGTTTCCAATCCTATCCGATTAGACTGTGTATTCTTTAAACATAATTTCGGCGCCCATATTTGTTTAAAGATGGCGACTTTTGTAGTATTTTCTAATATGTTTGTAATTCTTTTGCAGTAGTCAGCCCTTTTACCAAGTTTCAAGTGTTTAGTTCTAGTCGTTTAGGATCTGTACTCTTTCAAAAAATAATTTCGGCGGCCATATTTGTTTATAGATGGCGAATTTTGTACAATTTTCTCGTATGTTTGCAATTCTTTTCCACTAGTCAACGTTTCTACCAAGTTTCAAGTTTTTAGTTCTACCTACTTATGCTCTATATTCCTTCAAAAAATCATTTCGGTGGCCATATTTGTTTAAAGATGACAACTTATAAAAACTTTTCTCGTATGTCTGTAATTCTTTTGCAGTAGTCAATGTTTCTACCAAGTTTCAAGTTTCTAGGCCTAGTCGCTTAATCTCTGTATTCTATCAAAACATCATTTCCGCGGCCATATTTGTTTAAAAATGCCTACTTATAAAAACTTTTCTTATATTTCTTCAATCTAATAATGGCAATACGTCTTCATATAAAATTTCAGTTATGTAGCTCAAACGATGTGCAAAATAGATTTTAGGTCGGCCATATTAGTTATAAAATGTCGATTTTTTAAAAATCAAAGGTAAAACCAAAATAAGTGCATTTCCTAGCTT
>JAGDQP010022558.1:5527-30265 GCA_022664845.1 Lepisma saccharinum
ATACATTTTCTCAATTTCGATAGTTTCTGTTTTCTTTGTTAAAATAGGAGATTAGTGTACTTTATCTAAAGTTTTTTTTTTCTTTTTCACTGGCAGTGATATATACATATATCATATGTACATTACTTTTTCTCATTTTGTGTTAGCAGCTAATTTGAAGCGATCAAAACAAATAAAAAGAACGCTTGTATGGAATGCTTTATAAGAGCGACAAATTAATTTTTATTTTCACGCAAAAATACGACTGGATTTTCAGGGAAGATAAAAATCAGGATAGGAGGTGGCATGGCGTGTTTTTGAGATCAACAAGGAAGCTGCCAGGTGCAATATTTCCAAGCAAACTTTTGTGTGTGTATGTGTGTGAATACCAAAGAAACCATTTACAGGTTAATTCATAATAAACAACCGGGGTTGATATTTTATTGAATCTTGTCTCGAAAAACAAACGGTTTCACTCGATGTAAATCATTAAGGCCGATGTAAAAATAGTAATTAACAGATTATAATGGGAATTTGACCATTTTGTTTGTATCTAACCCAATAGATAATTCAGTTCTTAATTAATAATTATTTCTCTTGAACCTTCAATTAACTACGCGACAACGTACTATTATCAAGAAAAGACATTATTATTATTATTATTATTGACCTTTATAACATATGAACGATTCTTTGTTGCTGTTTATTTTTCCAAGGATTTTTACCTTGTCACAAGTGGCAATCTAAGACGCAGCAACAGGTAAACCTAAACATGTGTCACATAATACACATGAAATGCTAACGACAATTTCTTCTTTTTCTTAAAATGAATTAAAAAAAAAAAAAACTGAAAGAATGCAGCTTAATTTCCCTAATAATTGTGAGTACATGTGCACAAATTTTGTTTTCTCTCTGTTTCTATTATTATCTACAAGTATGGAATCACAATCCACCACTACGATCTCTGGTGGCACAATTTCTTCTTCTAAAACTTTGGCAATGGATTTTCTTTTTTTATCATGTATTGCATTATTTCATCTTAATATTAAAACATTTAAATTATTCCCTTTTTTTTTTCATCTTCAATATACATACGATCAATATATATATATTTATATACACATATATAAGGTTATTGTTTATTTTTAACAACCTCTTAAAGTCACTACATGTAGCGACCTCTATTGACATAACTCTTCTTCCTCCGATTGTATGTGCAAGATTAAATTGTTTCCTGTTCTTTAATATTTTTTTTTATCACTGCAACTATGCTACCATACCAAGAGGAAAGTCAAATACATTTTCTAAACACTAGTTTACAATAGAATTACCAACAACTGTATACAAATTCACTAATAAACCGACAACTTTTTTTTTTGTTTGTTTTTAAATCTTTCCATTGATCAACCACAGTATATCGACTGTCATTATCCAAAAAACACAATGAGATCAGTCCACATAAAATTGTAGTAATCGAGACGAAAAAAAAAAAGAAATTCCAAAAAAGTAAACTAAGTGCGCACAACATTATTTTTTTTTTCCGCTAACCTTTCTTTGTACATTTATACATCAGAAAAAAGGAAGAAAAAACATGATTTTGCTATGAACATCTCTCTACGACACCACTGAACCCGACAAACACTTGGATACTAGGCTTTTAAAATATCTATAGACAAAGACTTGGGACATGATGCAGAGAACAAAAAAAATTATAGAATAGTACCGTACAAAACATAAATAAACAAATAAGGTCTTGAAAATACACCACAGTCATCGAAAAGAAATGCACAGGAGAGTAAACCACTTCTTGTTTGTGTTTTGTTTTTTGTCAAGAGAGCCCATTCACAAGAGAAAATCATCTTGGAGCGTAGACAGGAAATACTTTGGTGAATCAACATCTTCCCCCCATTCAACACTGCCGTGTAGCACAGACTGCAAGTGACAAAATCATCTTCCTCGTCGTTACAAAATCCCTACCAATGATACATGGCTCTCTTAAGATCAATCCGTTTCGGCCTTCATTCCTCGGACTTCGCCTACGTTTCTTTGCTGAAATTAAGAAAGAAAAAGAAAAGTACATTACAACATGGAAGTCAATAATAACCTCTAATTTGAAAATGGAAAAAAAGTTTTAAGGCTGAATCCAAGTAAGTTTTCCCGCCTTTTTCGTTTTTCGTCAGTTATTCAAATTTGATTGCAGTGAAACAGAAAAAAAGTTTCATAAACCATAGCTTGTTTCGTACGTCAATAATGAGTAGCATTATCTTCAAAGAAATCTGAACAGAAACTTGAAAACTATGTCTATACACACTTCTGGGACAGTCCCATGTCCCAGAAATGTTTTGACATAGTTTCAGAGCTTCTGCTAACATCTCTTCAAAGTTAATGATGGTCTTTGTTAACGTACGAAACAAACTATAATTTGTGAAAGTTATATTGCATTTAGCTGCACTCAAATTTGAATAACAAACGAAAAACGAAAAAGGCGGGAAAACATATTTGAATTCAGCCTTAAATGTCTATACTGGTTTACTCTGACTATAATGCTAATCGATCTCTTGTTTCACGTATGACCATAACCACCCCTCACCACTTGTTTCTCACTGTGAGAATTACAGTGCATTTATAACAGTGAATACTGATCTTGTATATAAAAGGCGTACAACTTTGCTTGCGCAGTTTTTTTTTCCGACATTCGAGGCTTTATTGTCAAAAACTGGTTATACATTTACGATTCAAAATATTGTCCATCGCTGGCCACTACTTTGTCCCATCTTTCGGGAAGCGTACGAATCTCGCGTCGAAAAAATTGCTCATCTTTTGAGGCGATCCACGTATCGATTGACTTCGTCATAAGAACGAAGTGCTGGTCAGCCAGGCCGTGTGCCATTGATCGAAACAAGTGATAGTCAGAGGGAGCAATGTCTGGAGAATACGGCGGGTGGGGTAGGACTTCCCATTTCAACGTTCCCAAGTATGTTTTGACCGACCTTGCGACATGGCGTCTAGCACTGCCATGCCGCACAATGACATTATCGTGTCTCTCGTTGTATTGCGGCCGTTTGTCTTTCAATGCTCGGTTTAAACGCATTAATTGCTTTCGATACAGAACGCCTGTGATTGTTTCAGTCGGTTTGACCAGCTCATAATACACTACGCCGAGCTGGTCCCACCAAATACAGAGCATGACTTTGGAGATGTGAATATTCAGTTTGGCTATCGACGTGGGAGCATGGGCGGGAAGTTTCCATGATTTTCTGCGCTTGGGGTTACCGTAATGAACCAATTTTTCGTCCCCAGTCACGATGCGATGCAGAAATCCCTTCCGTCTTTGCCGTGCAAGCAGCTGTTCACAAGCAAACAAAGGCCGTTTAACATTTCTCGGTTTCAATTCGTACGGCACCCAATGTCCTTGTTTCTGAATCATACCCAAGACTTTGAGGCGTTTTGAAATGGCTTGTTGAGTCACTCCTAATGATCCTGCCCATTCTTCTTGCGTTTGACACGAGTCTTCATGAAGTAATGCCTCCAATTCTGCATCTTGGAAAACCCTCTCTCTTCCACCAGGTCTTCGATGTCAAAATTACCGTTCTTGAAGCGTTGAAACCACACACAACACGTTCTTTCACAAACAGCAGTCTCGCATAAGTTTCGGAGATCATTCGATGAGCCTCAGACGCAGATTTCCTCAGATTGAAATAGAAAATTAACACCTCCCGCAAATGACGAGAATTTGGCTCGTACACTGCCGTTTTCACTCGCGAATAACTTTACGATTCGGACACAATTCGACTAATGTTGCCAAATGCCCAAGCTTATTGTATGACGTCTACATCTGTTTCTTTCCACCACCACATACCGCTACAGCCCATCTATTGGAAAACGGCGGAAGCAAAGTTGTACACCTTTTATTTTTAACTGTAATTTAATTTACGCGTATGTATTATATATCGAAAGTTCACTAGATGCATCATTGCGTCCTTAAAAGTAAATACTTAATCCTGCAAATAGTAATTTCAAGCCACGGTAAATTTGTTTCTTTGAATTTTATTACTCAGCTATCTTTGGTGTACATCACATGATTTTCTGTGGTCATTTGAACCTGACATTTATAATTAAAACGACTGCAGTTTGTTACGGTCATGAATTAAGTTTCTTTGCTGGCTAGCATAAAAGTGGAGCCGGTGGAGCGTAAACATCAAATATAAGGTTACTTTTTTTTTTTTTTTAATTAAATTTCAGGTTCGTTAAGGTTTACCACAACATAAATCTTAGAGTACGATTACTCACGGAAATTCTCTTGTGTGAATCTACTCTTAAAAGGTTTCTACAATTACTTTAGAACATAGAAACTTCTAGATTCCATTTGCTTAAATTCAATAGATTTCTCTTGTAAAAATCAGTTTCTGAAAGCACAATTTCATGAATCTGAAATATGACAAGCAGTCAAATCCTAAAAGTTGCATACCTTGAACAGATAGGGAATACCTTTGAGGAAACTATTTAGATCCGAACCCGAAGTTTTGTGGTCAGTTTGGAAGGTACAAGAGAGAAAGTGAAGACCGTAAGAATAAAGCTGAAGTGAGACGGGATCTTCATGGGAAGCTAAAAGAAAGGCCAGTTGACATGAAGCCTCAAACCTCTTTTCTTAGTTTAGATGCGAAAGTCTTTCCAGAAACGATTTTAGAATATCTGCTCCTTTTGCATAGCCCATGAAAACACAAGTCAGGTACCTTACTGTCCAACGAATAGAAGAAACAAATGCCTCCTTTGCTAATTCGATTAATCGACTCTTCCAAACCAATCACACAATTGTCTGCTGACTTGAACATACTGCCACTCTGTCATGGAACTAAGAGACCAATCCATCCGATTTTATAGTACTTTTGTATAATCTATACTTTGATTATTAATCTATGCATTGTTACCTCAAGAATGAAAACCACTCTGTTCCATCGGTCACACTACTGTCAAATACCTTCAAGAAGCAGCTAATCAACCCTCAATGAATCCCCCCTAGCAATGAATTTTTAGCATTTAATTGTTTAATCTCGCAACAGAAGACCATCAACATTTTAATAATAATAATAAAAAAATCAACTACAATAACCTTTCTAACAATGACAATCAATTAATATTTAAAAATGCTGTTTCCAAGTAACAGATGCGCGATAAGTTACTGTAAAAGGACGTAAGTGAAAAGCAGCGAGTCAAAAAATGCGTAAAAGGGCATCTTTAACATCAAAATTTACCGAATATATAATTCACAAATTCGTCACCCATATTTCTACCTATGTCACACAACCAAAGTAGCTTCGGGAAACTTCCCAGAATCAAGTGAAGATCAGGGCTTACAACAATGAACGCGACGGTGTGGAAGTTGGTATATAGCAGATATAAAAAATTAAGTAAAATTAAGAGAAGCAGGATGAATATGTACCAAGTAGCATCTAACAATTTAATACACAATTTAATAAATGACCATACACAACAGAGAAGAAACAGATTCTACGAACAGCCTTACTAAGAATATTACATGTACATCGACCTATATCGTCAAGGACAATTATCATGACAATATGAGGCCAAACGCTAACACAAGTCATAGGAAAGCTTTCGGCTTTGCCAAGTTATTGCTACACACAGTTTGATCACCAAATGATACCTCTTGTGCCTGTGGAAAAGCTCGAGCTCTAAGCGCAACGAAAATAACTTGCGTTTAGATATTGAATTGATTAGCAGGGAAAAACAGTCTACATGCTGTGACATCACCCATTTTCGTGCAAGGGCCCTGCACTTGAGTTGGGCGTTCATATACGTTACCCTGGAGAACATTTAGAATATTATGTATTGAATATCAACCTCGTATTTCTTTGTCTAATATTTTGTTGCAGAATACTTCGCTTTAAGCAAATGCCTGGATATTTTGATCCGTAACTCTGGGTCAATGTTTCATGACCAAACATTCTGATTCTGATTTTGTTCTTAATTACTTCTCTGTATTCTAGAAACGGCTCAAGGGAGTACTAATACATTGTATATGACGTAATTGATGAACTATTTACATGCACGTTGTAACTAAATAAATATTAACTATACGATTATCTTCAACTTGGTAAACTTTGCACGCTGACCGTCGTATCGTCTAACAAAATGGCGATTAAAAGCATGATTAGTTTCGTCAAACAATGGATTAGCTTTCTCAGATGAAAAGAAACGTAGGTTAAAAAGTTGAGGGAATAAAAGAAACCATCTGCAGATATGGGCTTCGTTAGTTTTCTTTGCAAACGAAATAAAAAATGGCAGTCCTGAACAGAAACAAGATATGTGCAATGTTGCCACCGTGTGCTGGGAAATGAAATGCTGTTGCCAGATACTAAAAACAGAAGGATTTCGATGAAACAATTGTGTGTTTGCTTATGTATGAGAAGTTGTGTGTATAAGTTTTTTTTTTTAAAGGTGGGGTGTGGTGGGTTGATATAAATCACTTGAAAATCAAATCAGTAGATTTGCTATCTAACACAACTGATAAAGATAGGTTCAGAAACGATTGCCTTTACAGTTTACAAATTCGGCAGAACACACACACACACACACACCCTGTAATTCCCTGACCAACTAAATTCCTTGACTTTTCCCGCTTTTCAAGACCGTTGGAAACCCTGGTCATGGGAAAGTCACGGACTGACTAGCAGGCGGGGACAGGTGAGTCAAGTGCGATCTCGGTTGCGTTGCTAAAAGACGTAGGGGGTATTTTGTGGTAAAAATTTGAGTCTTTGAGATTTAAATTTAAGAGATGTAGGGTGGTAAAACTGTATTTTCTTCTTGCTAAGTCCATATTGAAAACATTACAAATCCGCTTTTGAATTTTTAAAAGCATGTATTGTTGGAACAAAATGCAATAGTACACGTTTATTATAATGTTAATTTATTTGCTTTCAATATTTCAATTGTATAAATTGACTTTCAGAACATAAATAATAATGAACACATGCTTTTAAAAATCAAAAGTAGATTTTAATTGTTTGCAATACAAACTTAGCAGAAAATGGCACGGCTTTCCCACCCTGTATCTCTTAAACCACTTGAATATCAAATTATAACCTCACGACATTTATTATAGAGGACCTTAGTGTATGTAAATTCCAGATTTTTCAAATTTCCATCCAGATATACTGAACTCCCACGTTGGCAGTATATTGTAAGAAATAGTTTACCATCCTGTCGACCTAAGATGGTCTATGCCTGAAAGCCACAACGAAAATTCAATTTACCACCCTGTATAAAAAAGTATGAAATTGTCGGGGAAAAGAAAAAAGGACTATTGGTACATATATATTTGCAAATAAACCAATTCGAAAGTGACATATTTTAGAAGCATACTTCTGCTTAAAAAAACTGTCTCAAAATTAGCTCTCCCAAGTCTACACGAACCCCTTCAGATGTTACGTGCAAAAGTGGTAGTCGTGTTGAAACACTGCGAATAAAAATAAAAAACCGGGATGCAAAAATATTTTTTAAAAATAGTCGAACAACGAATGTTTATTTGATATGCACTGACATTTTAATCAGCACAATCGAAACTTATTTCTCTAGGATATATTACAGCAATATTTTTTAATGGCCAACAAACACTATTTACTAAACTAAACCGAAGTAAACTGAGCGTCGCAACAGCTCCTTAAGAGACTTTGCCTGTCAAGACGGCTAGATTACATTCAGTAGATTGTTACGGTGTCAGAATTGAATCTTTATTTATGGCCTTTAGGTATCTACGGCTCAGGCCGGGATAGGGAAGGGAAAGGATGTTGGAAGGTGTCGACCAGGGTCTACATTGAAGGTGCCATCCCGGCATTTGCTTGGTGCGATTGAGGAAAAACGCTGGATAAACCTTTGTCAAGACGGTCGGCCGCTGGGATCGAACTCAGGACCTTCAGAATGCAACGCCAACGCCTTACCACTGAACTACGGCGGCTCAGCTTGCGTAACCGTGTGTCTGACTTTTGTGACCACAGTCCGCTATTTCTATATATAAGTAACTCCTCAATCGTCCTCACTACGCTGGGTTAAAAAGAAAATTTGAGCCCCACCGGGAATCGAACCCGGGACCACTCGCACTGAAGACGAGCTCGTTACTGCAAATCTAACTCCCCCAATCGTATTCCTTTTCTTTAGTTTCCGATAGTAATCCTAAAAACTATTTCTCGCCTTTAGACAAGAATAATGCTAATTCAATTTTCAGTTTATGGGCTGAGCAGAAGAGATATTGCTAAGCGATTGTATGTTTGAAGGATGACAACCCTCATCGATCACTCTTTCGGAAAAGGGATGGGGAAGTAGTGACCAGGGCTTTCGTTGCGATACCTTAGCGACATTAGTCTCGTGAAAGAAGAAAAAATGCAGGACGGTTCGACAATTAACGGTTGTTATGTTTGCATGATTTGATTCATTATTTTCAGAAATATGGAAAAGGATTTCAGGTTTAATATCTATCCAAGTGTAATTTGTTACTTACATGAAATAATAAATGGTAATTCCTCCTTTACACCCAAAAACGCACTAACTGGGAATCGAATCCAGTTCCCTATGCCTGGTGCTCTACTAACCTATCATTACCACTACCATCTGACAATCAGTGGTAGAACACACATGGTAAAATCTTTAGACCTGGGTTACATTCCCAGTCACTGGAGCTATATATTCGTTTTCCTCCTGTGGATTTTACAATAAATTAATTTAAAAAATTCTTACCTCATCAAGCTCCCGTTTTGTCTTGTCTTCCAACATTCGTATATCATCCATTGTCATCCCATGCCATCGATCCATCCAACAAAAAACTTGCCTAAAGAGAAGATATAACACCTGTTAGCATTCACAACCTGCTGATCACACGTACTACGATTTTTACCTAATTTACTATATTACGTAATACTTTCTAGTGAACCCTGGAATGTTATGATATAGGTAAAAACATATTCAGAACTGAGAAGAGACAAACACGGCGACGCACGACAGTTTCAAACTTGGTTTTCTATACGTTTTTGATAGTTCTTGGCTCTACGTTTCTTTTGAATTTAACCTGTCTTAATTTGCCTCTCCCGATAACAGCTTTGAAACTGTCGAAAATCCCATGAAAGTAAGTGACAGGAGAGTAATTCAAGAACCGACATGATCTGGAACGTGTTTGTTGAATACTTTTGTTTTGCTTAAACATACCTCCCTTCACTTATAGTAATCAATTACAGATTGAGAATATTCATAAGGATGTCTACTAAACGTTAATTTTTAAATTCTAAGAACTTTTCAGGTTGTCCAGCTCTATTTGTCGTCTTCTTCAATGTCTAATCAGTGCAGTGACGATCTTTATGATGATAATTTTCTCTTTTGTTTCGAACAAACAAAATTATGTTTATCAAAGAAGCATATATCCAGCACATACTATTTCCTTAAGTCATTGTAAAAACATGGAGTAGGATATTCCCTACCAGAAGGCCAGCTGCAAAAATTGTGCAGTAAAGATTTAAAAAATAAATAAATGAAGTCTCCTGTGAGATGGGCATCCGCAGTGAACTGTGTATGTGGGATGTGGAAGTAGCGCTCCACGTATTGTCGACCTACAGAACGAAGTTCGGTCTTTGTCACTAATTGTCTCACACAAAAACTGAATATGCACAGAATTCATGGTGTAAACATTGACATGCATCTGGTTTCAGGAAAATGTCTTTCACACTCATATAAACTCAATGAACAACTGATTTACCATATTATACAGACAACCCATGTAGCAATACGCACGCCCAATGTTATTTTAATGTTTGTAGATACCCCACTTAACTTTTTATAAGACGGTACAATAAGGCAGACAAACAGGTACTTCCATATCACAATTCAAAGACAGAAGTACAAGAACTTCATAAACGTATAAAATACGTTACGTCCAAGGCGTGTTTACATAAATGATGATGAGACGGAAAGAAAGGACTGGAGAAAAAAAAAAAGCCACATTACCAACTAAAAACAAGTAACAGAGTAGCCAGGTTATGGAGACGGTAAAATAACTAAAGGGACCGGAGAAAACACTAAATGACAATGGGGTAGACGCTACCTAAAGGCATAAGATGGTAAAGCGAGAAAGGGGAAAATAAAAATAATAAAGATGAAAGGAAATGAAGAATAAAGAAAAACTAAGAGAAATGAAAAATATAAAATAATGAAAATAAAAATTTACTAGAAAGCAAGCACCGAAAAGGAAGAACTGAGAGTGCAGTTAAGACCAGGAGGGAATTACATGCAATTAAGACCGAGTTCATTTCTGGCGGAAAGGGTAGAGATGCACGTCTGCTCCCATCTCTTCCTACCGGTGCGGTGGCAGGTGAATCACGACTGAAAATTTTCAGGAGGCGGACTCGGAAGATTTCGTTAAAGCTGCGGCCGTGATGTGAAGTGTGGCGAGATGAGGAAGCTGTAATTTGGAGAAACGATGGTTGTTGATGTGGATGGTCAGACGCGTTTGGGTTTCTCCAACGTAGAAGGCGGAACATCGGTTACAGAGTAAGAGGTGGAAGATATGTAACTGCCAGTGCTGGAAAGAGTATATCTTGTGAGTGACGGGATGCTCGAAGGTCAGACTGGGATCAAAAATAGGACAAGTACTTGTAGCAAGGTCTATTGTTTGAGGGAAGGGGTGGAAAATGGGTAAAGCTTCGGTCAGGATCGAGGTGAGATCTGGGTGTCTGCGGTGGACTATAACGTGGGGCTGCGGGGTGTGCTCTTTCAGTCTCAGGTGACGCAGTGAGTATGGGATGCGCCACTGAGTTTTTGGAGGACCTGAAGGCTAGAACTGTGTTGAGTGAGAAGATTTCGGAGCTTCGCGTGACCGTCGGTAGGAGTTTAGGTGATTCCTGGCACGGTCTAATTGTTTACGGATGAGGTGACTGGGATATCCACGGTCTGTGAGCGCAGAAAAGAGGGTACTGAAATAATTTTGAAGTAGGTCGTAACGAGAGATGTGGGTGCCCCGGACAGCAAGAGCGTATAGGAGTGAGCGTTTGGTATGGTATGGATGGGAGCTATTGAAATGGTTATTATATATATTAAAAGTTACACAAATCTTTGAATTCTAATACGTTAAGTATCTATTATCTACCTTCTTTTATCATCTTATATATACAACGTGTTTCAAAATTACACCGACAAACCTCTGGAGGCGGTTCCTCACATGAAAACAGGAAGAAAGTTTCTGACAAATTTTCGAAATGTGCATAATTTCGGAGTCGCAGGGTACCGAAATTGTGGGAAAATAAACTTTAGACCTCCATATTTCAAACACCACGAAAAGTAGAGCTCATGCGGCATGGTACCGCCAAAGACTTTAAACCTGCTTTATTTGAAAATACATATTTAAAATTGTGCTATTGATGCGCAAGGGATTCCCCAAAGGAACTAGGGAGATTCCGGAATATTTGAAGTAGGGGTAGGTCGAAATGAGCATGAATTTAATAACTTTCCGTGTTAGTAAAGATGACATACGTCATGCCCAGCAACCAGTCGACCAATGATATTCAATCTCTTTGATAACAAATTTTTCTTTCGATGAAATTATGAATTCTTAAGGTGTTAGAAATATGAAGTTTATTTCTCCATGCTTTCGGCAACCTGTAGCTCCGAAACTATGCATATTTCCAAATATTTGTCAGAGAAACTTCCGTCTTAAGTTCATCGGTGTAATTTTAAACACGATATATATTTAAAACTTAGGGTTCAATATTATATAGCAACGTAAAGTTCTAATCAAACGAAGAAAAAAAGTTCCTGTGAAGCAATGGAAAATAATGCGCAGTTTCGCTGCTAGAGGCGTCCGAATGAGCTAGGTATCGTCATATCTCCAGAAATAATGACGTACGCCGTGTCGGTTTAGCAAATCGTGATCGAAGTTGTACCCAATACATCTATTTCAGCAAAGTTTATGATTGCAACGTAAGAATTTCGCTGTCAAAAATCAAATGGTTTGATAGGAGAAGCATAGAAATCACCTCTATGCTGTATTCGCCAATCATCAATGGGTGTATTGGGTCGATTGTTCTGCTAAACCGACACGGCTCACGTATGTCATTTATGATGATGCCGTGTTCACTTCGGACGCTTTATATTACATATCTTCAAAGGAACTTTTTCTCGGTTTGATGAGAACCTTACATTCCTAGAATACTCAAGTCATAATTTCTGTCCACCCTGTATATATGTGACTTAGAAAGAGGTTTACAGTACCTGTGAAAATTAGTAAACAACCGCCGTTCTGATTTCTGGATAAAATGCTCCACACGATTTTGTAGACCAAACCATTTAAATTCCACCTGCACTAATTTGTAGCATGTCATCACTGGATTGACCTGAAAAACAAAATATTTATCTGTTTTGTACATAAACAGCATCACATAAAGTATCCTCAATTAGAATATTGAAAATCCTATTATTGGTGGCAAAAAAAAAGTTCAATCTATTTCACTTGATTCTAATGAGTTTCATCAGACCATAAAATGGAAATGTAAAAACAGGAAGGAAGAGTAGATGCCATCAGTAGTCGACAAACGTACTATATACAATAATATCCATGATGAACATCACTAATCAAAACCTTATCTCACAATCTCCAAATATTTTTCCTGATAAGGACATATAAAAAATCAGGTATGTTTTGTTATTGACGTCCTAAATTTATAACGGGTTGATAAAGTGAACTCCGAACCACTCAGTTCAATGGATTCCGACGTGAACTGAACATTTGAGCACGCCAACCTGTAGGCCAGACAGAAGTTATATCAGATATGTTTTTTTTAGGTTTGAAAGTTATACGGTATTCAGACTTTTATGCCAGATGAAGGGAAAATTCTGACGGTGACTCACAGACGCCATAAGAATACATGTACATGGTACACACAGATTCATAGAACATGGACGATCGTTGCGCTTTCCAACTTCGACAAGTTCCATAATATGTAATAATATTCGATATAGATTTAAAGTTAACACACCGTATGTTGTGTGAACGGAGTATATATTGCGTTATCAGATTGCGCAGGTTTTCATTCAGAAAATAAGTTTCCACTTGCCATTTTCTTTTCTGAATCAGAGTATACAAATGAAAAAGCGATGCATGTGGAGGATTACTCATGCTCTTACGTTTGTGGCAGCAATCGTTTCAATGGCACTTATTAGTACAAGATATAACACGATCGATCTCGCGAAATAACCTATCGGCATCATCAGATATAATGGAAGGTAAGGTTAGGAAAAAGTGGACGGGTATGCTGATCGCTTAGCCCACTGTGCTAAAATGTAAACATCTAAGATGGCGGAAGTGAATCAGCTGAGTGGCTAATGTTGCCAGTGGAATCACTCATAGGAGCGCTAGCTGCATGTAACAATGTGTGTGATAGGTGAACAGTGAGGACAGCGGTGGCTCAACGGTAGTGCGCCCATCTCTGGCGCTTGGGGTCTTCGGTGCGATCCCTGCTCACGCGGGTTTTCTCGTTTTTTTTTTTTTTGGTTTCCTCTACTTTCTTTTTTCCACCAATTCCTCCATCATCATCCATCCGATCTAAGTTAAAAGTTGCCTACAGAACTTAAAAATTAAATGAAATTAAAAGGTGAACAGTGAACTTTCTATTCTATGTGTGTTGGTGGAAAAAAAAAAGTTTATTACTGGGATACATATTTTATCAACCAGTCCTGTATCTAGATTCAATTTTGACTTATAGATAAATGCGCTTTCGTATTCTCTCAATATAGGATTTGGATTTACGTAAAATGGACGTGTCTTTTATAATGTGATGTGTGTTGTTGAGGTGTTGGGCCAGTCCTGATACTGGACTTCTCTGTTTGCATTCCGAATGTTCTTTGAGCCTGACTCGGAGGTCGCGTTCGGTTTGACTATATATATTTGGCTGTCACATTTGCATGTTATAGAATCAACACCGCTACCTGCATCTTCTGGGGCATAACTTTTGTGGTGTGTGAAATATTTGCCGATAGTTTTAGGTGGGGAAGGATGGGATACTCATAGGGATCTACCGATATATCGGTATCGGCGATATAGCCCACTTTTTAGAGTATCAGTATCGGCAAATAGACACCGATACATTTTCCAAATTTTTTAAAATTTGTTTAATATTAACAACAGTGACACTCATCTTTCATGGGTCTCTTTAGACTTAAAATTCGTCTAAATGATTATCGATTTCTTTATGCATGTGTACGCCTTTGATTTGCACTACTCAAATGATATTTTTAGTCCGTCCATGCCAAAATAGTAGCTCATGTTAGAAAGAAGTAGTAGTAACTGAAGGAAAGCCAAAGGTAACTTCAGTCAGGAAGGCACACCCAGGATTCGAATTTCGGATCTCAAACGGTTTCGCTTAAGAACAAAATGCTTTGCAAGTGAACCACTCTACGCTCACTTTGTCAGTATTTTCCCTTTAGCCTTTACTTACATATTAGAAAAGGTAGCGGTGTTCCCTGTACAATGCGCACGCGCCGGGAACGGCGCATGGGGGACTCCACATATTCTCGACCTATGGCATAAGGTGAAGTGGATGGTCACTGGTCAGTCCCACGCTCAGCCGCCTTTATCTCCCAAAGTGCCCAGGAGTACAAAGGACAGTTCGGTACTCAATTTGATAATATATATTTTCTGTGTCTAACGTAATATGAAATTCTGCTTTATATTTTTGTATGTGAAATTCTGGCCTTATATCGAAAATATATTATTACAATGTTGATAAATTTATTATTTTGAAAAGTCTTATAATATATAGGATATTTTTTTCAAAAAGTATCGGTAGTATCGGTATCGAATATCGGTGGAAAAGTGGTATGGGTACATTGCTAGATAGTCATTCATTTTCGGTCCTTAGTATTTTTGTGCGAGGTTGGTTTTATGGTGGTAGTGTTGATTTTTAGCTTTTTCACACCAACTTAGTAAGGTGGTCTTACGGTATCTGTTGCTTTGGCCGATCGTGTTATGTTTTGTACTAATAAGTGCCGTGATCATTGGGAAGGATTACTGCTACAAAGTTAAATGAAGGATATATAAATTTGAAAAATCCTAAAGAAATAGAACAAGTAGACGGGATTGTTTTACTAAAGAGCCAATTTGGTGAAAACGATCATCATTTAGGTACTAATTGACCAAGAAAACTAATGACTGGCGAGCAGTCTTGCGGGGCAGGAAAGGTAAGGACCCAGGAACTCTCCCTAGATACCATACTGCCATTCGCCTGGTGAGATCGAAAGCCGGCAGAAACACTCGAACCTCCATGCCTTCGCAACGCCGATGTGAATTCTTCTTCCCACAACCAGAAGGCCACGGGAAATGGGTCTCACAGGGCCGCATTCTTAACATTACATTTATGAAACTGAAGAGCCACTTGTAGTTTCAGGCCGTCCCGTTAATAACTTGTACTCTCTCTAGTGAAAGAAAAAACCGGAAAGTTATCAACTCTGGCCATCTACAAAGTACAATCTCGGTGTTTTCCTGATGTTACTGAAAGACATACGAGAAAACCCGTCAAGATGGTTTGTACTGGGTTTCAATCAGATAACCTACCGATTACCAATGCAGCAATGCTTCCGCTGACCCACCCACTTCGTTAATGTTCAATTTATTATAGATTACAGAGCCCAACAACTAGTAAAACAGAGATATTGTTATACTTACTTGATCCATCCATTTCCCAGTGAGAGGTCCCCTCCCCGTCTTTTGTGATCTGAATTTTGTCGGATCCTCATCTGGCTTATAGTCACTTGAAGACACCGGATCATTGGCAATATCTATGTGAACAACTTCTCTGCATTTCAACTTTTCAGGTGGTAACTCATGAACCTGACGTTAAAGGAAATACATGATAACACACAGCGAGGATTCTGTCAATAAATAAATAAATATACCTCACAATTATTACTACCTTTACAATATTCAGTAACTTAATATTTTAAAATGCTACTTTTTGAAAGTAATGGCTATTACAAATGCATCCTTAAGGTTATTGTAAACTGGTAATTGTTAACACGAGATGGCAGCCCGTCTTTAGATTTCCATGGATATGTTTATGCAAACGCTGAGGTTGTATTTTTGACCCGAAGTGTTGCCAGGCGTTCCTGAGCCCGGTTGCTCAGATTTCTCTCACATGCAAAGAAAGGCACTAGCAACACTGCCATCTACACTTTCCTTTTTTTCTTCTGTCCATCTACGCCTGCGACACACAGTACGTGCATGAAAAGGTTCCAACAGAAAACGTGTTGTAGACTGCCTTCTTGTTGCGCACAAAATGCCATGCATAAAAGAGGTCTGTAGTAAATATCCAATTCTCATTCAGTTTCAACGATAAACAACAGAGAATCAAAAACTGCTACGTTAATTGGATAAGAGCGTTTCTTTCAGAAAACATGATGTCTTTACATTTGAATTAATAGGAGTAGTACTGAAATTTCGGAAAAGAAGATAACAAAAAATGCGAACGTGCTGCCACCCGGCGTTGGAGATTGTCGCTCTATACTAACGTTAATGAAATAAAAGTAACTTCTTATTGTTTTGTAAATTATTAACACTTCCTTTACACAACAGGTGCATTATACAAGTCATGACTCACACGAAGTGTTCTGTGTTGAAAAGGTTTACCTCTTACGATATATTGTGGAAGTATAACAGCTAACTCCAAACGGTAGTGGTGAACTTTGTGCAAGTAATGGATTCTAATTTCAAATGGTGTCGAACGCCGATGTTTTAATCATGGTATCTACTAATTCCCTGAGTTCTTAGTATAGTGGAACATGTAAAGAATAAGCAATTGCTTTTTTAATCCCACCACCACCCAGCACAAGCATCTTGTACATTATTGATATTTCACAAGTGAAAAAAATAATAATTTCTCTAAAATAGAGAATTTTAACACATTGAAAAAAAAAATCCGGTCAGCAGTAGAAATCAAAACTCACGACCCCCGCCTTGCCGGGACAGTGCTCTTACCAACTAGGGACAGGTCCACCCCATAAATCCCTCGTAAATTATAGATTTCCCTGAGCATTCCAGGTTTTCCAGGGTGATAAGACACCCTGTTAATTAATTCCAAAATACACACACAAATCAAGTTTAAAAATCTTTCTTTCATCAAAATCTGAATCATTTAGCATGTAAAATTATGTATAACAATGAACCAGAACACACATGCAAGCCATACATAATGTGCACTATATAATAATGTAGGTTACACTACTTATATAGCATCGCACGATTAAAGGAACATCAGAACTTCTTAAAACACTGTATGAAACAATGTTCTGAAATAATTGTACACATGTAAACTACCCACTGAATATTAGACATTCCAAAGCTCTGTATCCCAAGAACCCAAAGAGTTTGAAATAACTACAGCAAAAAGCAGAGGAGAGAACACATCACATTTGTACATGCAGATTGGTAGGAACAATCTCATGTCAAAGTTATTAATATCACACATGCACATTTGAGGGTAATGCTGCTCTATTGGAGGGATTTCAGGTGCTAGACGGAAGACACTGTGCTTGGTTCTGAGGTTAACATTCTCGACTTACGTTATTTTGTAGCCCTCTGTCTCCTAAATGCAGGGATTCTATAACAATAATAAAATTTTCTTTCATATACCCTGGATTCTGGAGGACCAACGCCGGATGCAAGGAAGAAAAGAAGAAAAAAGAATTACCACCATCTACAATACACAAGAAATACCAAAATGCCACTTTCACCTCTAACACAATGCTGCTTTGATTGCTGTTGAAAGTAGCAGTTTCGTCTAACCACGAACAAGAATTAAAAAAAAAAGTCACTTTTGTATATACACGTACAAAGTATCCGCTAAAACGAGCAATAAAAATACAGCAAGCCACCATTTTGTTCAATCGAAACTACTTTATTTACAGAAAATACGAAATATTCTAATTTGTTTTAAACTGGACTTTTAATATTAATAGCAAATGGGTGAACCACTACGGTATTTTAGAGCTGGATTGCTATCTTACACTGTGCAGTCACGAAAACGTGGTACTTATGGAGCGCTCTTGCACAGATGAAAGTACCTGCTACTGCTCATGAACAGCGTGGGAACATTGGGAATTTTCTTCCATAAATGAATCGGAAAACAACAGATCAGCTGCTGGTAACTATAATACTTCATATTTATGGCTCATTCTTTTATTTGTAATACCTTCTAACGGCAATCAATCAAGTTTCGCAGTAGAAGCTGCAAGGGTGAGAGCCTTGAAGGAATAAAATGTACACGAACAAAGTAAAGATGAAGTTCGTGCCTTTGAATGACAACTCCGTTATGGTGAATGTACGAAATGCGGTGTAAGTGTACACTCACCAGCGATTGATGAGTGTATCGACACAATTGCGCACTATCTACTATAATTTCATGCCATAGCTGGAGAAGGGCAACTCGTACTGGCATTTCCGATCAAATTGTGTTCCACAGTATTTCTGACTACGCGCTGGGACACCCTACCTTCACGAGCAACTTGCATAGCGCTCGATCACTCAAAAGTTTTTATGAAAAATATCCAAGATATCCTGATTTGACGTAACAGGATTCCATTTCGTTTTATAAAGGATAATGTGTACGTTCACCTGCGACCAACAACAATGAACGAGGTGATAATACCGATCAAAAGCAAGTAACTCTGATACAACAGTTTATTACATGCTCTTCAAGATGGGGCAACAAATGAAATATTACAATGTGGTTCGACTTGCTCATACCATTGACATTGAACTCGACAAAGTGCTTTGTGCCCTCAAGAGATTGTTTCAGTCACGTACTGGAAGTGCTAAATAATAAAATATGCAAAATTGAAGGGCATGGGGAAAAACAATGGTAACCCACATTTTTTTTTAATGATTACAGAAATACATGGTAACTCTCATGTGAGTTGACTTGTTCAAAAGTTCAAGTTAAAAACAACAGATGGCACTATATTGGAAATTTGTTTCTGGGAAGCCGCGTATTCCGGCAAAGCAGAATGATTTTCCTAACGTAATATCTCAATTCATATTCAGTGTGGGTTACCACTATTTTCCTCCACGCCCTTCAATTCACGTATAAGATCAATCGCGATCGCATGCCACGTTAGCGGATACTTCGTACTACTGACTAAAACGAACTAAAAATAGAGAATGGCTTTAATAAAGTGCTACAACAAACCTATTTATCAAATGAAACTTAATCTACTCTCTTGACAATCAAAGCGGCACATAGAAATAATACTGAAATATATACACAACTACACTGACGCTCAAAAATTCCTCTACGTGTTGGATCACGTTGTATGTACTAGGCGGAGAGAAATTTTTGAACGCGTTTATATCATCTTGAATATGTTACAACTCACGTTGTGATTATGACCTCGATCAGGCAAATGGTATGAAAGTAAAGTGATTTGAAAAGAGTCTTTCATGTAACCAGGATTCTGTAAATGAAGAAAAAAAATGTAAAATCACCAAACGTACACGTAACTGCTTAAATTACAACCAATAATAAAATAAGTTGTCAATGGGGTAGTGTGACGTCACGCGAACATCAATTGGTATGGTAGTATCGAGGTCTGTTATCAGCTACGAAGCCCGTTCAAGAATGACTTGCATAAATGATCTTCCTAATCAAACATACGCTCGACTCCCCTACACGTAAATTAATAATTTTGCGACCGTGCATTGTCATGGAACTTGCAGGTTTCCGGTCGCCCCCCTGTCTACTCATAGCACACTGGAACAAAGTAATCAGACTACTTGAAGTCAGTGGGATTGAACTTTCTTCACTACGATTTAGAAAACGGAAGACAGAGACTGTCTAGAAAACTCCACCATCTCCAAAGATAAAAACGGCAAAATCTGATAAGCCTGCACGGAAGGGAATAATAACTTTAGTGCAACAGAGATACTACACTACCTTTTGTTTGAATGTTTTGAGTGAAAATGTATATATATATATATATTTCATGGGTTAATTTCATGGGTGATATTTCGCGTGTTCGACTTGTTTTTACAAAGCTTTTCACAGCAAATACCACCTAATGTACACAATGAATGCCCTTCTGATCATTTAGTTCGAATTTTTACCGCTAGACGGCAAACCATGTCCACAAATTTGATGCCAACTATGGAGGATTGAGTGTACTACATTCTAACATTCTCCGTGCTACGCGAACCCGATGATAAACTTTTTAAGACTATTCTTTTTCAGATTGTTTACGCATTATTTTTGTGAATGAATGAAAATGTATAATTTCTTGAGCAAAGTTCGTGGATGGAAGTAAAATATCCACATTTCGTGAGTCAAAAAGCACATTTTCGCAAAATATTAAACTTTTTTAAAAGATATTTCTGCAAGTCTTTCTCGAACGAATCTCATATTTGAATACTAACTCTTAAGTCAATTTACAAAAAAATATTATCAAACGATTGGGTGATTTATTGGAAATATCTGACAATCACGTTTAATTGAACCGTTACGATTGCAATTACTGTATTCGTTAGAACCCGTACTGCGTGGAAACTGTACTCGAAAATTCATTACAGGCATTATGCGCGCGTGATGTCACCATTTCACTATCCCATTAGATACTTCACGAAAGTACTACTTCCTTCCATAACACAATCTAAACAGTGTTTAAAAAGTTCTCTAAGATTTGGTGGCCAATCAGGCTACCGAAAAATTTTTTCGGTGTTCTACCTTCTATACACTTCCTATCTTCCAGGTATGGTTTTCAAACCAAAACGTTGAAATCAGAACAATTTAGAGCAAAGAACTGGTGGCCAAAACTAATGATTGCTGGCCCTGGCGCGCCAATCTTGCATACTTTTTAAACACTGAATCTAAACATAACATTAATCACACACCACAATCTACTACAAGTCTACAACCTTAGTCAACTAAGAGATTCAGTGGGAAAACAACATCCCAAACCGCTGTAGAGAATTTCTGCTCGCAATGGACACTTCCACCAACACACTGTAAAGTTATAAGTGAGGTCGGATATGTCGTTTTGCCACAACCTACATTCCTATGCTTGAAATACGAGTTTCTCTTTGAACAATGGTAGGAAGATGACCATTTTTCTACTCACGGAGAACCAATAGTATGAAAACAACATGTATCTGTTTAAATAATCCTATATTGGCCTCGACAGCAACGGACATTTTTATCTTGCTAAGTACTTTTCACCTTCCTTCAAACGGCATCTTTTTGGCGAACAATGATTAATTTATGGAAATGTGTTTCTGTATTTGAACATGTAACTACAGTGCAGATATTTTTAAATTAATAATTGTGTAAAGGCATCCCCTATGCGATACGTACGCACGTGAACGGTGCGTGGGGAATGTGGAGGTAGCGTTCCACATATTCTCGACCGCCTTTACCTTCCCAAGTTGCCCAGGAGTACCAAGGACACTCCAGTACTCAATTTGATAGGAGGCTGAGTGCACCTCAGAGCGCCAGGTATGGGAACACTGCGAGAAAAGTCTTCAGTGTCCTGGCCGGGATTTGAACCCAGGCCGCCCGATCTGTAGTCAGACGCGCTATGGCCTGAGCCACGGCGACTCATAATAATTGTGTAAGGTTTTGAAATTCAGCGTCACTTACATATTTTGAAATCTTCTTTCCAACTGTCTTACAAGTATTGCCAGGTCATATAGTTGGAACTAGAAACCTCTTTTAACGGACACTCCTACATAACGGACGATACTTTTGGTCCGTAACGAAAATGCAATAACATTGATGAGTAATTAATTCCTTTAATACGGATCCCCTCTATTACAGACATGGACACAAAATTCATTATGAGTTCCTGTCAAAGCAGGAACAAAGTTCATTATAAATTACCGAATTCAAATTCCTGATACGTGAGTTGAATCTGAATTTTATTTATGACACTTTAACGCAAGTCATAACAGGGTTGAGAACACGATGTACGAAGGAATTTGATCCGGGTCTAATATTGAATGTTCCATCCTGGCTGTATCCTGGTGTGACTGAGGAAAACCTCTACAGAAACCTTAGTATGGTCCACAGAAAGGATCGATCCCAGAACCTTCCGAAAGGGTAATGCAGAGAGCTTTTTAAATAAAGTGCAGACCGTTGGTGATTAAGAACATTGTGATAGATAATTTACTACTAATAATAATGATTTAATGTATAAACATATGTAAATAAAAATGTTAAAATTTGGATGAAGTAAAGTGACATTGGTGACAAGTCTACATTGTGAAAGACAACACGAACTTCTGGCCTGAGCCATAGTTGCTTAAAGGCCTTAAAATCAATTCACTCAACACAAAACTCGTACTATTCACGCCCTTTTTGATCAAGATGTTAACAAAGCAATCTCAGTAACATTTCATATACATTTTTTTCCAACCCTATGACCTGGCAACATTTGTAAAATAGCTGAAAGCAAGATTCCAAAATCTGTACGTGACTGTGAATTTATAAATCTTACACAATTATCAGTTTTAAAATATCTGCACAAAAACTTCGAGATATCGTTTTTCCGTTGCTACAGAGGACAATACAGGATTATTTACACAGGTACGTACTGCATCGCAAAAGTACTTCAATATATTTTCTTGAAATAAAAACAAATAAATAAACAAAACATACTCACACACACACTGGTTATATTTTTCGTAAACATTGAATCAATGAAAAAAAAAAAACCTACACTAGCTTCTTGTTTAAAGAAACAACAATTATGATACATGCATAAATTAAAATTTAAATGCTTTATACTTTTGCGGGGCATGTCGACCGAGCGTTTTATCACTAAGTTACAACCACCATGACCAATGTATATGGAATATTTCTCTCGTCTCACAGGAAACAGCTTAGTTCGAAGTTAAGTAAATCGTTATTAACGTCCTAAATGAGCTGGTGAGCTTCTAATGAGTCCTAGAGTTTTTTGGTAAGGTGGACTCCGAATCACTTCGTTCCATGGACCTCGGCAGGATTTGAACAGCTTAGTTCGAAGTATCGAAATACTGCATGGTTCAGCTAGCACGCAAGAAGTACTGCAAATACGAAGAGAGTAGGGCGCGTGGCAATGGCAGTAGAGCACTCAGGCATCAACTTTGTTCTGGGTTCGATTTCCGGTCACGCCAGCCACTAACTTCGCTTTGTATTTCTCAACATGGTATACAGGGTATTTTTGTAAAGATTATTAACATAAAACAATAATACTTGCCTTTAATATCTTGTTAACTTATTTTACTGACACGAACGTCGTGACCGGGAAAAGAAATAAAGTAATTCCGAACGATGGATATTTTGAAATTGTATTTACAGCCTTCAAGCATATTTGGTTCAAATTGGTGTAGGGTAGGGAAAAGAATGGAATAAAGTCGGCCGGACTGTTTCGGAGGACCCCCCCTCCCCTCCTGCAGTAAAAATCAAGATGGCCAACGCTGGACTCCAAGCCAGGATCTCTCGAACACGAAACCAACGTTTTACCAACTGAGCTACCGCCAACTTGACACTGACGGAGCGACAAAGAATTGGAAGTTCTTGAAATGTGGATTTTGGGAGAGAGTAGGTTACAAAAGAGTCTTACCGAAGATGAAGATGAAATAAATGTGGTTAGGACATTGCTTACGAAAAATTGTATATTGACTACTGTTGTGCGGGTACCGGAAATTTTTGTCCACTCGAGACCTCCTGACGATTTATCCTATCCGACAAGAAAAAAAAAAAAATCTCGCATACCCCATAACACTGACTAATGTAATCGAGGGTTATCCAAATGGTTAAAATCTCTCACTTTCGGAAAGGACTATCACAAGTCCTGCTGTCGGTGTTGACTCAGCATCATACCACCAACTGAGGAGCTACTTAAATTACGAATTGAGAACTCAGATCTTGAAAGTCCGGTAAAAGAGGCAATGGGCAGTCATTGCACTGACCACTGACACTCCGGCTGAAAATCGCCTGGCAGGCCCAAGGAGCACACTATAAGGCCTGTCGAGCCAAGAGTAGTGGGTATTGAAAGTAAGGGTGTTGCACAGTCAACATAACGACTCCAATCGCAGTTTTTCTGGTCTTAGTGATCACAGTTCACTACGTATTTATTCAAATAGGTCCCAAATGATATTGTCTACATCAACACAGAAGCCTTCTCCGGGAATCGAACCCAGGACTCTCACAGCGAGAGCTGACACTTGTCTTATGGTCAAGGCAATTCGTGAAATCTTGGGAAGGGGAGAAAAAGAGTGTTACTGACGGCCATGGAAACCAAAAAGATAAACCTACTCTAATCGATTCGGATTCTCTTTCGTAAACTGGTCATACCTGATCAGTATGAGGTCCAAAGAAGTGCATCTGGAATGTACTAAATAAAGGCTTAAATCATTTTTCTTTCGCACCGAAAGCGACATCTTTTGGCTACATTGGATCCCAGTTTTGTCAATTATTACAATAAGCGAATTGGTACTAACTGATACATTTATTACAGCATACACAGAAACCTTAACTTTGCAGTATTAGAAAAACAACTTTCATTCATGTTCACAGCGACACCAGGACGCCAGGGGTAATTGAGATCACAGATAGCGTCATTGAATTGTGTTACGTAATTGCTCCGATAATATTTTGATACATCATCACATGTTAATGAGTCAGAAACAGATAACAGTTGTAATGACCTGTCTATATCTATTAATGTGATAGGACAAGTTTCGAG
>JAGDQP010022559.1:0-16600 GCA_022664845.1 Lepisma saccharinum
GTCTTTGAATACATCTCGTAATATTTTCGTAACCTACTAGTAATGTTGTACCGTCATCAAAAATTTTATTTCTGTAGCCTTATTTAGGCTGTGTATTCTATACAACAATGGGTTTGCAGCCATTCTGGATCCAAGATGGCGACTTTTTCAAAATGTGGGATTTTTCCCTTTACCTACTCATGGTCATACATCTTCATACCAAATTTGATGTTTCTAGCTCCACTAGTTTGGCCTGTGAATTTTGATGATCAGTAAGTCAGTCAGTGACCATGGGGCTATATAGTATATTTTTCACAACACAAAACTAATTTTCACATAGTTTATTGCAATATTTCGATATTAATATCGTAGACTTGCTGTAGAGGAAGAGAGATACACACACGTGGATAGAAAAGACTAGAACGACAGTAGCGACACGTAGCGGACGGTGCATTGTTTGGAGAACAGTTGAATGCTGAATGGCGCGTGGAACAATTAACAACTGTACAGCGTGTAAGTACTGGATAGGAATGTGGAAGGAAAAGTGTTGAAAATGCAGAGAAAACGGGTTAGAATTATTGAAGGTTAAAAGTCCAGGATACATTTTCGCGTTCAAACCATGGATAAAGAAAGGCCCCTTCCCACAGACGGCGTGTTGAGGTGCTGGTCATGGGGAGAAAAATATTGATTATGACAACTAGGAAAGATAGAACAAAATTCGTGTTGTGAGATTCGGTGTGTCAGGAGACTGGGGCATCCGGATTGTTATTAGTGCAAAAAGTAGCGATGGTTATTAACACGAACGTAGAAAAGTCCACCTGTTTCCCTCACATAAAAGGCATCACGAACTTTGCAGGTTAGGATGTATATAATATTAGAGGTGTGGCGTGTACCCTTGGGATTTAGGGTGTATTGTGCATTAGCAGTATTGATACTAATTGTGGGAAAAGTAATGAAAAGAGAGCAGGTCTTACATCTGGGTCTCATGCATGCATGAACGCCGGTTTAGGGTGGTGGCGAGGATTTGTACGGACAAAGATGTTTCTAAGATTAAAGGATGTTGAAAAACTAATCAAGGTTTGGTGTCTGGGTCAGATTGGAGAATGTGGCAATGAGAGTGTAGGATTTGTTTGACCTTGGTTAGCTTAGGATGGAACTGGGTGATTAGGGCCGGTGAGTTGAGTGACGGTGAGTTGGGGGTTTGAGTGGGCTGATTGTGAGGATGCACGGCAAATCTGTTTGGTTACAAGGTTAGGTGGGTAGCCACGAATTACTAGAGCTTCCTGGAGGCGTTGGTTGTAAGTTTCAGTAGCAGAGGTGGTGGAATTCAAGCGTTGTCCTCTGAGTGCAATAGAGAAAGGAGTCTCTTTCTTGGTGTGGTAAGGAAGGGAACTTGAATCGTGTAAATACTGCATGTGTTTGGTAGGTTTTATGTGAACGGAAGTATTTAGTGTGTTGTTTTTAAAAGTGATGTCCAAATCAAGGAATGTGACTCTTTTGTTAGAAATGGACCTCACGGAATTGGTTCAGCTGTTCTAGGAATGTGTTGAGACTGGTTTCACCATGACTCCATATCATCAGGATATCATCCAAGAACCTTATCCAAAGTAGTGGGGTCAAGGGCTGAGTTTGTAGGAAATCAAGTTGAACAGATTAGCATAAGAAGGTGCTATTCCCGTACCGATGGTTGTGCCTCGGATCTGACGGTAGTGTTTGTCGTCAAAGTTGAAGTTTTTGCATGTGATAACTAGGTTGGCCAGGTTAAGGAAAAATTCCAAAGCTGCTAAGCCATGGGCATGAGGAACGTTGGTGTACAAGGAAGTAACATCTATAGTACGAAACAGTATGTCAGTAGGAAGAGCCGGTAATTTACGGATGATTTTGTAATAGGTGGTAGGTGTCACGTATGTAGGCAGGTAGCGTTGTGGTTGAAGGAAGGAGTCGACAAGAGCGGCAATGCGTTTGGTAGGAGAATTATAGCTGGCTGCAATGGGTCTGCCTGGGTTACCTGGTTTGTGGATCTTCGCCAATAGGTAAAAGTTCGGGGACGCTGACTGTCCAGGGTTAGGTACTTTATAGACATTTCAGAAATGCCCTCACGAGGACCATTAATTGTAATGAAATCGGAAATTTTCTGTTTATGGGTGTAGGTTAGGTCTGTGACGGTGGGATTGTGGGTGCTGGGATCAGATAGTTGACGGTACGCCTCCTGAAGGTAGTCAGCTTTGTCTAATACTACTGTAGTAGACCCCTTGTTCGCTGGGAGGACCATTATGTCGTAGTTCTCGTGCAACGCTACAAGGACTTTGCGTTGGTTATGTGTTGAGTTAGTTCGGTTGGTCATCTGATATAGGAACTCAGTATTGGTGCTGGCAGTGATAACTGAGATGTAACGTTCGAGGGGATGGTTGCTAGGAAGTGAAGGTAGGTCCATGTTTGGAAGCGTTAAAGGTTAATATGGAGTTTATTGGAAAATGGGTCTGGAATGGGTGGATTTTTGGTCCAAAAATAGCACCATCTTAGTCCGCGGGAAAGGACAGGTTATCTTTTAACAACAGGAAGTGGTTATACGGCTTGGAGGGAGTAAACGTCAGTCCCTTACTGAGGATACCAGATTCAGATTGAGTAAGGTTGTGGCTGGATAGGTTTACGATGGTGGTGATATTGAAATTTCCCGGACCCTTCGGGATGTCTGAGGATTGGATCGTGATTGCAGATTGTTTATTATTACCGGCTGGTTGGGTTGTGGGACTAACTAATAGTACTGGTGGTCCTGCAAGTAAGGTAACTTGGTGCTTTTGTGTGGAAGAGGGAGAAGCAGGGCACATCCAGTTTGAAATGCACGGCGACACAGAAGAGATAATATATTCAAGTGTTTCTGGTTCATGAAGGAGTGTAGATAACGGGCCTGGGTCCAAATGGTGCAAAGTTCCATTACTTGTAAAACACTCTTACCATTACCTACTCCCACAACAAAACCACTCGGTAATAATAAATAAACTGCACTCACGACCCAATGCTCAGACATACCGGACCGCCCGGTAAATTCCACTACTACCACCATCGTAAACCTATACAGTCACAACCTTACTCAATCTGAATCTGACATCCTAAGTAAAGGACTGACTTTTTCCCCCTCCAAGCCGTACAACCACTTTCTGTTGTTAAAAGATATCCTCTCCTTTGCCCGCGAACTAAGATGGCGCTACTTTTGGACCAAAAATCTACCTATTCCTGATCCACCTTCCAATAAACTCCATACTAACCTTGAACGCTTCCGTCCTCCTTCAAACATAGACCCACCTTAATTTCCTAGTTACCTTTCCCACCACCAATACTGAGTTCCTACATCAATGACCAACAAACCTAACCTAACCCATAACCAACCCAAAGCCCTTGTAGCGTTACGCGAGAACCGCGGTATAATTGTCCTCCCAGCGAACAAGAGGTCCACTACAGTAGTCTTAGACAAAGCTGACTACCTCCATGAAGCGTACCGTCAACTATCTGGAACGTATTTCCGCTATTATTGACTCCTTCCTTCAACCACAACCATGGCGCTACCTGCCTACATATAGGACACCTACCACATACTGGAAATCATCCGTAAATTACCGCCTCTTCCTTCTATACCAATATTCCTCATGCCCATGGCTTAGCAGCTTTGGAATTCTTCCTTGCCCAGACCCAAACCTCCTACCCCTACCACAGCTTTTCTTCTTAACCTGACCAACCTAGTTCTCACAGGTAACAACTTCACCTTTGACGACAAACACAACCATCAGATCCGAGGCACAATCATGGGTACGAGAATAGCACCTTCTTATGCTAATCTGTTTATGGGCAAGCTTCAACTTGATTTCCTACAAATTCAGCCCTTGATCACACTACTTTGAATAAGGTTCTTGGATGATATCCTAATGTTATGGAGTCATGGTGAAACCAGTCTCAACACATTTCTAGAACAGCTGAACCAATTCCGTCAGGCCCATTTCTAACAAAAGAGTCATATTCCTTGACGTGGATATCACTTTAAAAAACAACACCCTAAATACTTCCGTTCACATAAAACCTACCAAACACATGCAGTATTTACTCTACTCAATTTCCCACATCCTTACCACACCAAGAAAGAGACTCCTTTCTCCCTTGCACTCAGAGAACAACGCTTGAATTCCACTACCTCTGATACTGAAACTTACAACCAACGCCTCCAGGAAGCTCTAGTCATCCATGACTACCCACCTAACCTAGTAACCGAACAGACTCGCCGTGCATCCTCACATTCAACCCACTCAAACCCCCAACCCACTGTCGCTCAACTCATCGGCCCTAATCACCCAGTTCCATCCTAAGCTAACCAAGGTCAAACAAATCCTACACTCTCATTGCCACATTCTCCAATCTGACCCAGACACCAAACCTTGATTAGTTTTTCAACATCCTTTAATCTTAGAAACATCTTTGTCCGTACAAATCCTCGCCACCACTCTAAACCGGCGTTCATGCATGCATGAGACCCAGATGTAAGACCTGCTCCATTTTCATCACTTTTCCCACAGTCAGTATCAATACTGCTAATGCACAATACACCCTAAATCCCAAGGGTACATGCCACACCTCTAATGTTATATACATCCTAACCTGCAAAATTTGTGATACCTTTTATGTGAGGGAAACAGGTGGACCTTTCAACGTTCGTGTTAATAACCATCGCTACTTCTTGCACTATTAACAAACCGGATGCCCCAATCTCCTTACACACAGAGTCTCACAACACGTATTTTGTCCTATCTTTCCTAGTTGCCATAATCAATATTTTTCTCTCTATGACCAGCACCTCAACACGCCGTCTGTGGGAAGGGGCCTTTCTTTATCCATGGTTTGAACGCGAAAATGTATCCTGGACTTAACCTTCAATAACTCTAACCCACTTTCTCTGCATTTTCAACACTTTCCCTTCTATTTTGTTTTATCTATGTTTAGCTGTAGACCTATCTCATCGCACGCTTCTACTAAGGCATCGGTGTTGCTTTCTAGTGCATCTATATCGTACCGTATTAAATCTACATCATCCGCGTATACAAACAGTTGATTCAAACCATTCAATGATAGCCCCTTTTTGTCCCCTTTATTTTTAAAATCGCATATTCTAACGCAAAGTTAAACAGAAGTGGGGACAAGGCCTTGCTTCAATCCGTTGCGAATCTTGAAACTATCTGACATATTATTACCTATCCGTACTCTGCTTATGAGGTCGTTGAGCCACATCTTCAGTAGTTCAACCAATTTTTTCGGAATTCCAAATCGTATCAGGATGCTGTATAACTTTTCCTTTTGATAGAATCATATGCTTTCTTAAAATCAATGAATAGCTTATGAACTGTCCCACTGTATTCCCATTTCTTCTCCAAAATTTGTCTCAAGGCAAAGATCTGGTCCAACGTGGATCTATTTCTTCTAAATCCACATCGGTGACCTCCAATTATTTCATCTACGTATACACTTACGCGTGCTAACAGAATATTACTTAATACCTTGTAACAGGTTGGAAGTAACGAGATTCCAATGTAATTATTACAGTCCGATTTATCGCCTTTTTTGTAAATCGGAACTATTATTGAGGTTTTCCATTCCTTTGGGAGCCCCTCCTTTCTCCATATAGCACTTATCAATTTATGTAGTTCCTTGATTAGTGCCGTTCCTCCTGCTTTAATTAATTCGGATGGAATATTGTCTATTCCTGGTGATTTGAAATTTTTCAATTTCTTTACCGACATCTCGATCTCGATCTCGCTAGGTTCGGGAATCCACGGTTCTGCGGTAAGGATTTCAAATTCCTCTGTTTGTTCCCCGTTGTGTACATTAAGAAGTTTCTCGAAATAACTTTTCCACACATCGACAATTTTAGTGGGAGAAGCCTGAAGATCTCCACGTTCATTTCTAATCATTCCTAACTTCGGCTGGTAACCTTTTCTTAACGAGTTTACCCCTTTGTATAGATCTCATATGTTATTTGTCTTCCCGTTTTCTTCTAGTGTGGCGTCTCGTTTAGCGTTACTGTAGTGGTTGGTATTTGCTTCACTTTTATTACATAGCCATCGTTGCCTTGCTTGTTTTCGTTCCTCATGAAGCTTAAGGCATTCTTCATCAAACCAAGGTTTTTTTCTTGTTTCTTCTCACCTACACGTTCCTTCGCTGCGCTCTTAATTGTTTTACGAATTGCCTCCCACATCTTACTTACATCAATTTCATTATTAATATCATCATTATTATTACTCGGGTCGGCTAGGATTTCGAACCTATTTGAGAGTTCGAGTTGGTAATCTGTTTTTATGCTCGGATTATTTAATCGTTTCACTTCGAATTACACTTGTATAGACCCATTGCTTTCTCTGTTCGCGATGCATAACTTTTCCCTTACTTTTGTGATCACTAATTGATGGTCGGTGTCACCTTCCGCTCCTCTGTACGACCTAACATCCATTATGTTGGTGTGTCTTCGTCTGTCTACTAATACGTGATCGATCTGGTTGAGAGTTTTGCCGTCCGAAGATACCCATGTATATTTGTGTTCAAAGTACGTGCTCTTTACCAGTAGGTTTTTCGAAATCGTGAAAGTTATCAGTCTTTGTTGTCCCTCTTTTCGTGAAGACTGTATTTGCCTATAGTAGGTCTATATTTTTCTTCCCTCCCTACCTTTGCATTGAAATCACCCAACACAATTTTCAAATTATACTTCGGTAATCGGTCAAACAGCCTTTCTAGCTCATCGTAGAATATATCTTTGTCGTTATCAGTAGCCACCTCGGTCGGAGTATAGACGTTCAATAAAACCGTGTTGCCCCATCGAGTAAGTATCGTAACGTACGTTAGTCTTTCGTATATAAAACAATAAAATAAATTTACTAACTGCTTGGCCAGTTGGGGAAACTTTAGTATTTCTTATTTTTCATTGGCTACTCAGGAACAATTACTAATATTGCATCTTTGTCGTCTGCTTCACTTACGCATGGAATGGTCGTTAAGGTCATTAACGGTGATATGATCAAAGTTTGTTCCGTTGAAGGCAAAATACCCTTTCCACGAAAGTAAAATTAACAGTTTTTAAAATGTCAACACAAGCCCGTTACACAATTCCCGTCTTGACACTTTCTTTTTCCAGAATATTAAATTCTAAATGTTTATTTCCATCTTGTATTTTTTAGTTGTAATGATCTACACATTGCTATTTAAGATAAGAGCCATAGTCCACGTGGCTAACGTAATAGTAGTTCTGTAACAGTTACCAACCGTAGGTGCCAGCCAAACAGTACGACTTATAAAAAATCTTCCTAAGTTTTTGTTTTCAATGGTTGATCCAAACAAGTAAAACGAGAACGTAGTTTTTTATTTTAAGCTTTGAGTTTGATCTAAACCCCCGGGAATAAAATACTTTTATGTGATTGCAATTAAGAGTAACGTTATAGAAATCTGCATATATATTTATGTAGTTTATTTTTTGGGTTTGGAATCGTTCGAATAAATAACTTTCAAGTCATTGATGGTGGTCTGATACCAAAACATCTCATGCAGTAAGTAGAATAATGTACTTGTTTTATTTTTCAGGAAACAAAATGACAGCACTCCAGAAGCAGACAAGACAGTTTGAGAATGATTCGTGTCAAGTCCCGGATTGCGGACTGGCTGCAAGATCAGCATGCCACTGTGCGTATGTATGTGAGAAAGTAAATTACAGGTTACTATTCACACACAAGGAAGTATTTTCTGAATCAGTATGCTATCTTTTTAAGCATTTCTTATACAGAAAACATTCTAGAATGTGACCATTTGTTGTAAGAAGCATTGTAAATAATCCAGAAGATATTTTCGGAAATGTTTTTTTTTATGTATATATATTTCTTTAATTGAGAAGCAATTGATTTTTAAATATTTAAATTTTTAAAATATTGATATTTAAAATACTGCATATTTTGTTCTTTATTTCAAAACTGTTTCCTTCCTGTATGGATAACGTAGGAATATTTATAAAACGAAAATACTTCAAGAATAATTCCTAAATACAATATAACAAAAGCATTGTTTTCTTTCCTAAAACATATGATAAGTTTTAAAAATATGTACCGTCAAATGGGTACATATTACGTTATGTTGACATAGTTACAAATATTTTTAATATTTTTCGAAATCAGCAGATCGGGAACTCTAGACCACTATAGAATGGCAATATTTGCAACTAAATAAAGCTGTATGCCTGAAGTTAACCAGTGGGTTGCGGAACTTGAGACAGTTGATAAAATGCTGTATTGAAAATACGTTTTAAACAAATTTTGAGAAAGTTAAAACACGTAGACACCAACAAAGAAAATTTCCTTGGAAAAATATTATACATGGAAACAAACACTATAAGCTGCACTCACATTGTGAACACTTCGACACTCTATGAAAATAAATTAAAAAATAGCCTTTTTTTCTCTTCTCATATCAACCTTGATTGAAAAGTAGTAATTGCGTGAAAATTACCTACCATCTTCGTGCACGCTTGGAAAATGCACACTACATTAACACCAAGCTTTGACGACCAACAATGAAGCAACAACGCTATTTTAAAATACACTTCTGTGTCGAGATTCAACGGTGTCTCAAGTAACCCCATATGATCGTACCCGTTCTTTAAAATTAGTGTCAAAATGTTTAAAAGAGTTTCGGGAATAAAGTGTATATGACTTAGAAAGGATTTACAAAAATAGTTTTAAAATGCGCCCTTACTGTACAGATGAGCTACGTTAAAGATTATTTTGAAAATCTTTTGTTGCTGGGGTCGCAGATATCTCTGTCTCTCAAGAATAGTATTAATATTTAGAAGGTCAAGAAAAGAAAAATAGTTTTCTTTTAATTTGAGCTGTCCATATTTGAGCTCTAGCGTCTTAACAGAAGTGGAGATAAAGTGAGCACGTTTAAGTTAATTAAGCGAACTTGATTAATCTGGTGACCATACAAGAGATAAGGGTTAGATAGATTACGGGGATACGTTGTATGTATAACATTTCAGTAACAATGAAATGGCATTTAATAACGAGACCCAACTTGACATTTCGCAAACGTAAATTTCAAAATATCGTCACTATTGTATGGTACGGATACATGAAATAACACAACTATTCTATTTTTTTCTTGTATTTTTAACATGTCCACATAAGAAAATTGTTGTATGGAATGATTACTTTACATGAAGGCAACAATAGTGATAGGTATAGTTTTTCTGTTTTTGTTATTTTTTTGCTAGGTTTTTATGTTACTTCCTAGTGTAAAATGGCTACCACATGCTGAATCTAGGATATGTACTTTAAATAAAAGAAACCTGTACGTATTGTGATTAGAAACACACCTGTTGTATTTACTTCTAATAAATTACCTCCATAGTGCAACGTTAATAACTTAAATTTACTGTCTTTTCAGATTTTACGTAATAATTATCAGTCAGTCAATCTGAAATCATCCAACTTGGTTGTTCGACTTATTTAAAATAAATATTAATATTTATATCTCTTATTTAAGTAAGTTCAAAACGGGTATATACTCAAATATCATTGTTGAAACCTCAGCTTTAGTTTCTCCTTACAAACGTACATATCATGTGGAAACCTTAGATTTCTATCTGGTCTCCCACCAGAAAGAGCCTCCAAGCGCACACGAGCACGACTGATTCTCAATTTACAAATTTGTAATAAGTTCAAACTCAAATATCAAAGTTGAAATTTCTACCTACGTTCTCCTTATGGAAGTGCATAACATGTGAAAATATTTAATTTTTATATTTTGTCTCACCAGAGATATTGAGCTGCCAATATGCATTAAATACGAGTTTTTTTTTTTTAATCCATAAAAAATTACGGAACCACATATCAGTCTTCATACTTTGTATACATTCAGGATATTTTGATGTGTAATAGTGAAAAAAATCAACTTTGACGTTCAATCCCTACCGTGCGAAAAAGTACCATGAAAACCGGAATTTATTATGTTTCGACAATCACGTTTGGATATCATTTTGACCAGTTAAATTACGTTTTAGGCTTTTCACACAGAGACCTAAAATTATAAAGCAGACTTTAGAGGAAGAAGTGGTTTTTGTTTGAAGGTCTAGAGATATTATAATTTCAAGTCTAAAAGCACAAATTCTGGCATCCACCGAGACAAAAAAATGTCCACCATCAATTAATCAGTGGGGATAGAAAAAAAAAGAATACCTTCTTTCAATTATTCTTATATTTTTTAATATTTATATACCTTATACAATTTTCTGAAAGAGGTCGAGCAACCAAGTAGGGTGATTTCAAATAGACTGACCCTTATGTTCTAAAACTTTTCTACTTCCTCTCCTCTTCCTCCTACTAATATTAAAATAAAACAATACATTTTAGCCCCGTTATAATTAAAAGTTGTTTGTTTATGTTCGCTGCATGGAAATGCGAGAGTTACAAGAAGTTCCTCTCTCCTTCGCCAAGCAGCAGCATATGTTAAAAACATCAACAAGTTGATAAACCTCTGTCAAGATGGCAGACAGTGGGGCCCGAATCCATTTGCCTCCTTATTGCCGATCTGAAGTCCGCGACGTTACTGCCTATCTTAGCTGGGTAGCTGGTCGTCATAACGGCACAATTCAACAAACTAATGGAAATTGTGTTCACGAATAGGTGAAGTCATGTTCACTTTCCTTCCGAACCGCAGTCGGCATTTGCTGTTTCGACAATGAAGCCGTAACTTGCTCAACTCTTCTGAAGCTTTGTTTTCACACCTAGATGGAAATTCCTAATCATTTAGCACCTTGCAGTATTAATTTGTATAGCTTCAACTCATTTACTCATGTTTCTTCACTACAAGAATGTGAAACAACCTCCAGAACTCTCTCTTCACTACTAGTCTGGTCGGTACAAACGTCTGATTCAAGTGAAGCTTCCGGTAACACAATACCTTCAGTACGTTCTGAAATGTTTTCAAGCCCTGTCATGGTTTTTCTCCGTATCCTATTCAAACCAGTTTTGAAAGTTTTAAAGGACGGTAATTCTGCAGCCAATTGATCCCCGCATTTAGACACCTCATTTAATAGATCCTGATAAATATGACGGATTGGCGTAGAAACGTCTTCACGCACGCGCTTCTTACATTTCGACATTGCTTTTAATACTTTGATCCTTTTCTCATCTGGCTGACAAAAATGTGACGCCGCTGAGATGATGGCGTTGCCCTGAGTTTTCAACAAGCCTCGGCACTGATCTTTTCTCTCGTTGATGCATATCCAGCTGGTGACGTTATTCGTCTTCCGATGGATTCTGTATCTATATCCCTCGTAGGTCAGTAGTGGCTTTCCACGATTGGTTTCAACGATCTGTAAATCACTCACGACCCTGGAATTTAGAAAAATGATCAATTAGATAAGCCACAAAGCTCTACGAGAACAAAAGAAATAGATATACTGTTACTTAGCTGTGTACCCTGCGGTTCTGCAACCCGCGTAAGATTCTGCAAGATTTGAGTAGAGTAGCAGAGATTAGAAATGTCAATACTTTTAACTTTATAAATACGTCAAATTCTTGGGGTGGTATAGCTAGGTGTACTGACATTACTTGAGTGGATACAGATTTTCTTAGGAATAATTTAAAGACAACAAATCCGCTGTATTAAAGCATCAGCCAACTTTACCTACTGCAATCGCTTAAAATACGAATTGGAAGTTGTTAAATGTTAATAACAGTCTTGGACACATTTGGAACAATGACTAGCAAAATATAAACCAGATTTGAACTTTTGAACTGGTTGAAATGAGATGCGTTAAGCATTAAAAAACCAAGTCCACAAACTTACATGCTGTTCACAATTAAACCCAAAGTGAAATTGTTAACTGGTTGACCCTCCAATCGCTTGCTCTATTATGACAGACCAAACGCTCTCCTACTTTTCTTAAACCTAACTTTCCTCGTTCTCTTTTTTCTTAGGGCCCTCGCCCACTTCATGTGTCCCGACACGGCGATAAAACAAATTCCTGTAATGCCGCTGAGAAATGAATTCCCATTTGTTACAATGGATGTCGTCGTGAAGCCTCGCCCATTGAGCGACAAGCGAGACACTGTCGTCGGCCTGTCGCGGGCTCCCGCCACCGGCAACAGACACTGTTGTCGTTAAACCCTCGCCCACTACGCCACTTGACGACGACGCGACAGCGTCTTTTTCAGTTTTCTTCCAGCAACCAGGCAGTGCTGAATGATGAGCTCAATGGAAGTTTGACACTGATGTTTTTATAGCAGAAATTCAGGAACAACCTGCTATTTGGAACTTTAGCAGTGCTTCCTACAGAAACAGAATCGAAGACAAAAGCGTGGGAAACAGTTTGTAGTACATTCCACAGTGAATTCAAGGACATGATACTGAAAGAGAATAATTGTATCGGTAAATACACTGCGGGCTGCTATATACCATAATTTATTTATTTTTCAACTTATTTTACATATATACACATGTACTGGTACTGTTTCGGCGGAAGTGTCCAATTTCCGCGACATGTGAAGTTAAATCCAGCGACTGTCGCGTCGCGGGTCTATGTCGATTTTCAGCACACCCTGTGTCTCGTTCCAGCGACAAAATGTCGCCAGTGGGTGAGGGGCCTTAACTGCGAAACACTATTGTGTAATTCCGCATTTCGTTACGTCAATGACCTAATTGCAAGTGTTGTTCAGTTATACTTCTGTTGTCAACAGTTTTATAAACACATTCCTCATTATTTCCAGCTCCTCTACCGGATTCTCCCCCTAGCTTATGTGATACACTGTTTTATTCAACATAAAATATTCTACACATTTTTCAACAGTAGTAACCGTGCCCCATAGCTCAGGCGGTAGAGTGTCTGACTACAAATCGGGCGGCCCTAGGACACTGGAGACTTTTCTTCAGTGCTTCCATGCCTGGCGCTCTGAGGTACACACAGCCTCACATCAAATTCAGTACCAGAGTGTCCTTGGTACCCCTGAGCACCTTGGGAGCTAAAGGCGGTCAAGTGTGGGACAGACCACCCCATCTCACTTTGTACTGTAGATAGAGAATATGTAAAGTCTTCACATCCCCGCATGCAACGTTCACGGCGCATGCATATCGCACAGGGGATACCTTTATGTATCTTGTACCTTACATCTTTTAACAATAATTTATATTTCATATACTACTTAACGAAAGTATTAGTTCTTAATTCAAAATTACACAAATGGTTAATATGAAAAGATGATGACAGAGAGTCTGACCAGTAGTGTTTTGTCAACATAAAGTTCTGCAAAGATTTTTCTAGTTAATTTCAATCAGTACAACATTTTTTCATGCTGATACTGCTCAACATCGTTCCAAATTAAATTGTCATAATCAAAAGGAAATGTTAATGTAATACATTTTAATTCTTGATATGTATAACTGTATAGACTGTTTGACCAACATTTTGGGAACAAATACCGATTGACCAAATAAGAAAACAGTTCATTCACACTTCATTCACTTCGTTTCTGAGATACACAGTGTTAAACTTAGAAATCCAAATCGATTTCTTAGAACGGTAAACAAAATGATTTCTGGACATATCATAAGGCATGGACCTGATGTTGATTTTGTATCGACAGAGTACATATTACAACAAAAGCAATCTCATTAAGTTAAACAGGGTTTCTATCTTGGTATACAGATATTTTCTCTAAAGGACAGTACGCGTACTTCAGTTTATTGGTATCCCAATAAACTGTAGCGGAGGATTCAGTGGTGCAAACTGGGGGAGAAGTGTTACATAAACCAGCCTGAAAGCCACAGATGCCTAATAAATTCACAACCTTGAACACATTTTTTCGTATTTTAAGAACAGTTTACAACGCTGCAATTTGTGTTTGACATATGGTGTTTATTATTAGTACAATGTACAGAATATTCGTTAGACCATATGTTTTATAACTTGGGAGTCCAAGGACCTCAAAGTGATTCATGGGGTTCGGGAGTCGGATAAAAATAAGATTTACATTAACTGCGTGTGGCGTCCGTGATATTTCTGAACGAAACCTGTCATATTCACGAATCAGTTATTGAAACACTGTCATAAGGCCTTTCTGAATTCAATGGTCTCCGTTGCGTGCCTCTATGCTACGTCCTGGTCACTTACGTTATACGTACGCACTTATCAGAACTAAATAAATGTTTTAAATTTTAACTACAGATGTCAACCGAGTCTGAACACAGCTGAAAACTCGCCGTGTGTAGTGCAAATGAGCAATAAGTAAAAGATGAAGTCAAGGAGCGACGATAGTAAAATAAGACTGGGTGAAGAAGGATGTAAAGTTGATACAATTTCTCTGCTTGTAGATTCAACATAGGTCTACATTGTAATGTGTAGTACATTACGAAACGTGGAGTGCGTGAAAACGCGTGTCGTTTACAAAGAAGCAGAAGATGGAGGATAGTGACCACAAGACCCGAAGAACAACGACGTCATGAACATGGACGCCACCTGGTGGACACCCAAAGATTCATAATAAAAAGCGTCGCAGTTCGGACGGAGGCATCATTCTGCTGCGGGAATCGCCACTCTTCCTTCCTCCTATCCTAATCTGCCTGCTTCGGGGTAGCGCTTCCTACCATTACCCTTCTATCTGCAGTCGGGATAGAACAAAGTAACCTCAGTTCGATCTGCTGTCGGGATCGAACTTTCCAACACCGCAATAGTTCCAACCTGCTGTCGGGGTTGTGAGCCTCCTCATTTCGCCAAGTAAGATCACCCGTTTGACTGGATAGAAGTAATCTGCATCCTACGATTATAAGTGAACACTACTGAAATGGAGATACTTTATATTCCGTAGTTTTGTAAGGGATGCTATTTTTGTCAACCGAAATCAACTTGTATGATCGTTTTGTAATAAAAAGGTGAAGGAAGGAAAGTCAATCCTGTGACCTCATTGTTCTACCTACCACCAGAACGTTACGATAATGAAAAATAACAGAAGACTGAACGTTATTCGAACGATTCTCATAGCTACAAGTTGAACTCTTGACTGTATGTAGAAATACTTTACGAGGCGAATGCCGTACGAAAATTTACTTATACTACCGTTTAGCTACTTCTTCTGTGGAACACTAGAAACAGCTGCAAATGCCATGTTTGAATTCCTATAGCCATGAAACGTATTAAACAACATGGGAAATACCGAAAACAGGGCATAATATGCAAGGGTGCATTTATTCTCCATATTAGGAACTTCTGCTAGATAGCGTTCAATCTACTTCGAATGTAAAATGTTTCATTATTTCGAATGCGTTCAATGTAGAATGTGATACAACATTTGTGGTGGGGTGATGTGAGTCCAAGCATAGAATGTAGAAGGTAATATGTGTGTCATGCTATCTGTGGTAGGGAATGCCTCAAGTAAACAGTACAGTGAATGAGTGTTTTGAGGGAGGTGGGGGTCCTATCTGTGCATTATAAGATGAGGTCAAAGGAGACAGTGTACAAAGTAGTGTACCTCCCTCTTTGACTTTGCATCAGATCCTGCATTGTACGCATTCTAAGGCTGTATAAGAGAATCGGGCCTCTTATACAAAATCATCAAGTTTCATCACGTAAAAGGAATCATGAAATGTTAAAAAAAAATCAATTCAAATTAATGACACCACTGAACAGTTATCTCAGCTTATTCTCGCTCCCAAATCAGATAACATTACTAACATATTGGCGCTGTAGGCATTATCCCGCATTAAAAAAAAAAAAAAAAAAAAAAAACAGACCGGGGATCAAATGTGCCTCTGATGCTCAGCTGGGAAAGGGGCATTCGAATAACCATCAACGATGCAACCGAAAGGGAGCATAAAGTGTCAATTCGGAAAGGCATCCCCTACAGTGACAGATGATTTGCAATTGTGAATTACATATGGCTTAGCAATAAACTGTGACAGTGGCTTAGGTAAATTGGCTAAATCCCACTTTTTTTCTTTTTTTCTTTTTTTTTTTGCAGTTTAATGTAATTCTTATAATGGGTATGGTGCGATTTAATTCAACTGTGTTGTACAAATAATTTTTCTTTTAGTATACTAATAACTGGCCACTTATATAGTTAATGGATTAGTAGTTAGTTAAGAGGTATATAATCGATTAATAAAAGATTTCTACATTATTATTAGATTATGTAAAAAGTATGATTTAAATTGAAGTGTGTGTTGTTTGGTATGAAAATGTAAGAAATTTAAATTGTAATCGATCTGTGTACATGTCTGGATTATTTTCCTTATGTAACTTCCATTTATTTTTAAAAATTTTATCTTGTTATAGCGACAAAAATCATCGTTACTAGCTTTGGCAGAGCCCTCCCTCGTCTTCTTGGTCTGTTTCACTTTCTCCAGTCAGAAGAAGGCGTCTACTCCAGTTTTGAATTCTTTTAGAAGCATCTGGAGGAGGGATGGCGTGGGTGATCTCTTTCATATGGCGTAAGCGCGCGAGATGCAGGACAGTGCGCCATGGACTAGAGGCGGAAGCAGAATTTCAGGAACGATGTTGCTTCGTTAATACTAAGTTTGATATTTTTTGTTTCCGAAACGGAACTTAGCGGTT
>JAGDQP010022560.1:0-30264 GCA_022664845.1 Lepisma saccharinum
ATAATACAAACTCTGGACATAGGTCTTGGAATCCGTAATCGTAGACTGTCGAGATCGAATAAACCTTTCTTTTTCTAACAAAGCCAATTGTCTTTCGGTCCACGTACAATTTCAGATTCATCTGGATTTACACGTACACGCGCAAATATAATATCCATTGTGAGCACCTTGTTTTGTACGTCTAATATAAACAACAACAACACGATCGCAAGTACAGCATTATTTCTTTCTCTGTAGTACTTTTAAGACACACCTGATCCCCGTCCATACAGTTTCATTATGTAAACTTATTTGTGTGTTCACACAAGGTATGATGTGCCGAGCTAAGCATTCCTATTCTTTAGTTATAATAAAAAAAATTGAAATCAGGGCTATGATTTGTATATTATTTAGTAAACAAAATGGTTGTTCAAATTGGATGTCAAAAACGAAGGCTGTATATCCCTAACTGCAGTCCATGGAGTTTGCCTCCATGGAGTATTAGCGTTACACTGGATTATAAAAGATACATGTGCTAAGGGAGAAACGTGCGCTAAAACGTAATGAAGTATTAATTCACAAAACCTATTTTGATCCAACTGATCATTACCATCGTCCACCGTAGTTATGTCTTGCACATAATCATATTCATTAGCCTCACAAATCACTGCAGAGTCATTTAACACTGGGTCATTATCACAATCACTATTCGTAATCACTATATTCAGTACTTGTATCCGCAATATCACACTGTATAGGTTTAATATAATTTAAATTGAAAAATTGTACGGCCTCATTTGGCATAATGTTAGTAGGTTCGTCTTGCATTAATTCACAGTAGTACTTCCACGCCAATTGACGGTCTTCTATACTTGTAAAAAAAAACATACTGTCCTAGCTGAATAATGTCCCTTGCAGATGCACATGCCTCGAGTATAGTTTGTTGATCATTCCAAAAATAATACAGCAAGTAGTGAAATAATATGTCACATTCACGTTTCTCCGGTTCAAACCCAAGTAATCGATAATATGCAAGGTGACAAAAGCACTCCAACACAGCCTGTGATTCATTATACCCCCGAATTTCTTGTGCACAAAGCATAGCGTCAATGGGATTGTTCATGGCAGTCTTCAAAATCCACAAAGACTCGCAACCATGCCAGCTTAATTATGTATAAGCCATTTAATGCTAGTCGTCATATCTATGTTAATATTATATTATACATTGAACGTACATTCAATCCTAAAACAGTTACTCATCTACAAGCCTTTACCTGGATTCGAACGTCTGTTCGTTCTTGATCTACGGCAATTGAATAAAACATTTGTCAATATTCATACCGCAACTAGCTTTTTAATCTTTACTTACATTCGCACATCGGTTCAAATTTTAATTTATGGCAAGCCAATACAACTTTTGCTAACATCGACTAGCTTTTACATCTTTACCGGGATTCGAACACCGGCTCGTTGTTCATTTACGCACAGCAAATACAACTTTTGATAATATTTAAACCACGCCTTTACCCGTATTCGAACGTCTGTTCGTTTTTGATGTAAGATAATTAAATAAAATATTTCTTAATATTCTTAACCCAACCAGCTTTCTTAATCTTTACTTGGATTCGTACACCGACTCGTTTTTCATTTCCCACAAGTGAATACAACATTTGCTAACGTCAACTAGCTTTTTTAATCTTTACCTACAATTGAACATCGGCTTGTTGATGATTTACGCCAATAATACATTTGTCAATATTCGAATCCCAACTAGTTCGTTAATTCCACGGTTCCTATACTTCAATTCCAACATCGGCTTGTTCTTGATCTACGACAAGTGAATACATCCTTTCCCAATATTCAAACCTCAGCATGATTATTATTCTTTACCTGGATTCGAACACCGACTCGTTCATCATTTATGCGGAGTGCATACAACCTTTGCTAACACCAACTAGCTTTTAATCTTCAGCTCCTTTACTTGAATTCGAACATCGGATGGTTATTGATTTACGCCAATAATACATTTGTCAATATTCAAATCCCAACTAGTTTGTTAATTCCACGGTTCCATTACTTCAACTACAACATCGACTCGTTCTTGATCTACGACAAGTGAATATATCCTTTGCCAATATTCAAACCTCAACATGATTATTATTCTTTACCTGGATTCGAACACCGGCTCGTTCATAAGTTATGCGCAGTACATACATCCTTTGCTAACACCAACTAGCTTTTAATCTCCAGCTCCTTTACTTGAATTCCAACATCGGATGGTTATTCATTTACGCCAATAATACATTTGTCAATATTCAAATCCCAACTAGTTTGTTAATTCCACGGTTCCATTACTTCAACTCCAACATCGACTCGTTCTTGATCTGCGACAAGTGAATATATCCCTTCCCAATATTCAAACCCCAGCATGATTCTTAATCTTTACCCGGACTCGAACATCGGATTCTCCATAAATACATCCCCCTTGAAACCACACATCTCACCATGCTCAATTCATGCATCATCCATGTACCTCAGCCAACGTGCAATAACAACTAACTTAACCATACACGCCGCCAAAGTCTTCTGCGCAACGACATCTTCGTCATTACAGCTTGCGTGTATCCTAGCCTTGCGTGTGTCCCGCCCTTGCGTGTGCCAAGGTCACTTGCATGAAAACCAGCGTTCTCTAGAGCAATTATGTGTTATTATCCACCAATTATGGGTCATTACCTATTTGGCTTTCTCGAGATAATTATAGGGTACGCAGTTCATGCATCGAGGGCTACTTCTCTTTGGAGCTCCCCCACCTCCAAAATGGTCTAAAAGACATAACCTAACTACTCTAGCCTGCTAAGATGTGGAGTTCGACTGGTTGCAGAACACTTTAGGATTCGGGTCGCAAAGCATAAGCTTCAGGAAAAATATTCAAACACCGAAATAACTCGGAAACAAAAACATAAAACACATTTTAAAGACATACTTTTCTTAAACAATTCCTACTTAAAAGTAAAAAATAATTTTGTTTATGCATAACTAAAATGAAAAGCATGGGGCGCACAAAATTCAAGAATTTATAAAGTGACTTTACGATAAAGAGCACCCGATGCTTTTCTTTTAGACATGCATAAACAAAATTATCTTTTACTTTTTAGAACGAATTGTTTAAAAAAAGTAATAACAAACATTTTAATTATTTAATAATATTCAAATAATATTAGCTGCTCCGAAATAGCAAAAAAAAGTTTGTTTTTCCGAAGTTTGGGGGAAAACGTTTTCTCCTGCATTTTTTCCGGCGTTCAATTTTTTCGTTTTTTTAAAAAAAAAAAACAATAACACACACACACACACACACACGAATGCACACTATTCTTAGCAAAATGCATCTTAATAGAGCTGTCCCCCAAACACGGCAAGCCCTTGCTACAAGCTAACATCCGGAAAGTAGTAGGCATTCGCGATCTCTCGGGCGCATTCGGTTGTTCCTCAAATGCTGTCGGCAGACGCTTGTCTCAGCCCCAATTATAATTCAGCGCTGTGAACAGATATTGTACTTATTTTGAGTGGCTCAGTGAGACCATATATAAAGAATACTATAGATAGCACGCTGCCATGTATTTGATAAAATGCAAGTTTCCCTGCCCTCTAGCGTTTGACAAGAGAAACTACGAACGTAAAAAGAAGCAAGGGTACCAAGCGCAATATCAGCATTTTTAATATTACATGCAGAACCGTCTTACGGCTCATCAAGTTGAGTTTCCCGCCATTTTTATTTTACTTCCAATATTCAAATTTCGGTAGAGGAAAATACAAATCAACTTTCACGGACCAAAGTTCGTTCCGTCCTTCAATAATAATGAGTACAATTACTTATAATTAAATGCTAGTAGTAACTGCAGGATTGTGTCCTGCAGTTACTACTAGTTTATTATTAAAATAATAAGTTTATTATTAATATTTTTAAAAAAGACTAATTTGAAGGACGAAACGAGCTTTGGTCCGTTAAAGTTATTTTTTGTTTTCCTCTATAGAAATTTGAATAATGGACGTAAAACGACAAAGGCGAGAAAACGCACTTGGACTGAACCTTAAGAGCGCATCCATCTGTTGCCGTTTTCGATACTTAGATAGGTATACAGAAAAAATAACTTACTTAAGTTAGTCTTCAAAGTATCTATTGCTACCGTTCGTGCAGCTGCGCAATGGGCTGGCTGTAAAACTGCGGGATCTTGGACGCAAAGAAGACCGTAATTGCCTGCCGAAAGTCTGCATCATTTTCGAAGGATTTCCCATGAAGGGGTGATAATTTACTGGCGGGGAAAGGTCCAGGGAGTACGGTGGATGTAACACTGTCATTTCCGTCGCTGTGGGGTATACCTAGCCACGCGTCTCAAACTGCCTGGCATTGTCGACAAGGAACGGTACACCCTTGCGATTCACCAGTGCTGGTTCCTTCTGCTGCAGTGCCTGTTGCACACGTTCCAACTGCTGCGAGTAGAGGCAAACCATTTTGGAAAGTCTCTGGGTCCTGCTTTTAATAAAAGTCAGCGAACCTATGCTGCAGGGAGAAACAAAGAAAGAAGAAAGTTTCGCACAAATGTTCGTGCTGTACTCATTCGAGTGTCGTCTGCCCTGAAGGCTAACATCTCATGATGCGTTGATTCAAAAATTTTCCTCTACGATCGATCACAGCACTTTCCGCTGCAGCCTGCCCGATTTGGTTGTTTCGAGTGGACGAATTCTTGAGCCAAACGTCTGCTACTCGCTCCCCCGAAGTGTTGTTGTAGTGTCACGCGATAGGAGTAGATTTGCAACCAAGCTGTGCATAATGTGCTCTGAGACACTTTAAGAAATTGTGCTGGTTCTACAGATCGGCAGTGGTGGTTTTTCCTGGTGTTAGCAGCTACAAACTACTTGGCGACTATTCCACTACATACAAAGCATGTTCTTACGAGGATGTAGATGTGCTGTGAGGCTCACGATCCCGCGGTGACAACCAAATGAATGTCTCATAAAGGAACAACTTTTCGTCAGTGGTAAGCAGTCAAGCTAATATGGATGTGGTGCGGCGCCAAAGAAACAGCGGTAAACATTTTGTCTATGTTGGCTTGAGACAGTGTGTAGAATACCCATTTGCTCAACTTGTACGCTTTCCCTATGCGTTGCAATTGAAATCTGTTTCATCAGAAAGTTGGAAGCGTTCGGCAAGCTCACCACACATTTGTCTGCTGTCCTGCTCTATGGCCGCCTACTGCGGGATTCATCACACAACAGGTACAAATCTCTGTATCTGAATTTCTCGATCAAATGATGGGTTCATTCACATCAATATCCCAAAAGCTTGACGTATTCGCCTACTTGACTCGGGTGCTGACATGACCATCGTAAAGTCATCAAGCAGACAACCCAGAAATAGTTGTATCGACACCTTTATTTGTCTTCACCCTTACTTGTGGTATGATTGCTTTGAGTGTGCAATGGTATCAGTAACCATGTCTTCCCATATGACGTCAAAAACGGCATCTTTTTCGTTACCTTGTACCGTATGTGGTTATGGTATCGTTGGATACGTGGAGGCAAGACGAGGTCAAAGTTTCAAATATCAAGACTGGCCATCTATAAATCCGACAGAGGAACTACTAGGACTACGAAGGTGGCTTCGTAGGCAGTAAATATTTTAATAATTGACTGCAATTAACACTTTTAATGAACAGAACCCAACATACACTAACCTAACCGAATCTAAACTAACCAAACCTAACCTAACCAAAACATATCGGCGTAACTTTTCCAAGGCATATAGCACATAGTAGATCCACATTGGACGCTCGCTGCTGAAACCTGAAAGTAACACTTGTGCACAGTCCCCCGACTGGGCTCCACCTCACTTGTTTGTACAATGTATGATTATACTAAAGAACATTCACTTATTAATACACTTTTGACACCTAAACCTGTTTTTACAAGGCAACGACATTTCCCATAAAGATTGTAACGGGAGAGCAGTCCTTTGTGAATAAATAAAGCCAAGTATTGCACCCACAGCTCACTTCCGTGCTTTAATATTTCTAAAAATTATGTAGGGATAATTATGATCTTATAATAATAATTATAAACTGTTAGCCGTGGTGTGAATATGAAAATCTACGAAACAAGTAGTTTAAAATTAAAGTTTAATAGTAAGAAGTGTGATGTTAGATAATATCGCAGCGCAGATATTTCTAAGAAATTTCGATTTAAGGCATTATAATACGTTTTTCTTTCATATATTTGCTTAATTATTATTACACTCGTAGGAGAGATAAAATGTAATATTATCGTTTATACCCGTAGTAAAAATTTAAAAACTTGGAAATGCTGTGCTACCTCCTGGTGATGCAGAGAAACTTAATTATTAGAGTATTTTGAGGGAAGAACTTCAGATACTCCCCAGATAACATATTGGCATACTTGACTTTCGAAAAAATAGGAAATGTCTAGCCAAGACTACTGTAAAATATTGTATGTTATCTGAAACTTTCTTATAAATTTGACGGAACCTGTAGTTCGACTGTAAACGTTTAGGAGGCTGCAGTTTCTATACCTCTTCGAATCTGTTAGACTAGCCAAACTAGTTGATCTGCATTTTCTTTGTAATTTTAGAGAATCAGTTTTGACAGCATTGTTCCAAAAGAAATTGTTTCTCACTCGGGGGAGTATCTAAAGTTGCTCCATATCAGGACATGAGTTATCTTAATTCTAAAAATCTTTGTGTGCTTATGAACTTTGGTGGTAATTGCAAAATGAGAAGTCTTGCAGCAGCTGTTTGTTATTAATTCCATTAACGATGAGAGAAATCTTTACATATGTCGACTCCAGAAGTCAAGGGGTATAAGCGCATTTTTGAATTTAAGAAAAGGTTGGAGATAATCTTTTGTATATAAACCGAATATGTGTGACACAAAATTGTCATATTTTTTTTTACAGATAAATCTTAATGTGTTCATGTACAAAACATGGCAATTTTGTGTGACATATATTTCGGCTACAACTTATTTTTTATAAAATGCACTTATATCCCTTGGCTTCTAGAGTCATCATATATTAGTTTGTTCATACTGTTGCTTATCCACACTACTGTTCACGACCAAGTTCTCGATGAAAGCATTTTGATTCAAACTCAAATGTACCAAGCTGCTCAACTAGATTAACAAAACAATACTCAAATTTTAGAGGGAATATATCACATCAGCAAGTACCAAAGAACAAGTGAGTTCATTTTAAAAATGAACTCCAGTTATTTGTCCCAAATGTCGCGTACTTCTCGATAGTATATTTTGTTAATTAAAAGTTACCTTTTCAGATGTTGAAGTTTATAATTGCAGTTAATTTAATCTACCGAAGTTAACTATCGGTTATATAATGCGTCTCAAGAAACCAAAATAAAAATAATACACAACTTAAAGTATATGACCGTATCCTTTTATTGGTTTTATGTGCAATATGATGATTTTAAAAAATCTATCAATAGAAATGCCCTACTGTTCGTCATTTTGCAATTTACCTTTAGATTATTCGTTCACACAGCTATAATATGCTTCAATTAAATACAGAATAATATTAGAGTAAACAAAAGATGTAAACAATGAATAAACAATATGTTTCTTGTATTTGATATATGTCTGTCCTGCATTAGACGTAAACATACAAGCTATAGGCTATTTCCATTTCTTGAGTAATTCTTTGACCATTTAAACATCGTGGTCACCTATTTTAACAGCTTTCAGTTAGTTTCAATAATATTGAATTTCTTCCAATTCACCTAATACAGCATCATAATGTAAAGTGCACTAATAAACATTTCATCCCTCCAATATTTGCATATTTGAAGACCACAGGAAAAGAACGTGCTTTGTCAATTTTATTGATTTTACAGGAGAGCGTTTTATAAGTTCATAATAAACATTATGTAAATATGATAATCAAATATAGATTTTCTTGCAATAGATGGACTATGCAGTATGCACATTCTCCTCTTGCATAATAATTTGTTAAAAAATTCCTTCAAAGAGCAAATGGAACTCCCATCTTAACATAGAAAAAAATGGACAAAGTACTTTCTTTTCCTGTGGTCTTCATTAATTTACTGGTGAGTGTAGGGATTTAATCAATGTTGGTTAATACCAGGAGTAAAAGAGAATTACTGGAACAAAGAAAAATGTTGTTCCAGAAGGAAAAGCAAATATTTCACACAAAAATCTATAACCATTTCCACTTGTCTTATAAAGTGTCAGAGGGAGTAATTATCACTGAAAGTGTAAATTCTCCCAAGATGATTCTTCTTCTATCATCTAGCCTGACTTTGAAAAATTTAAGTTGTTTCAATTCCACATTAGTTTCTTCCTTTTTTTAAAATAACTTTTCTGCTAGATTCAATTTCTTCTTAAGTGTAAGACAACGCTTAGCTAGACTGCGTGCCTCCATTTTTTTCACAGATAATTCTAATGCTCGTTCTTTATGTGATAGTCCATTCCGTTTATGAATATTGTGTGAACTTACTACTTGTTTCGACGTGTTAGTGCCTAGAAAAGAAACAATATATTTCAGTAGCGTAACGAAATGAGTGCGGGCCCGCCCGCAAAACTTTTATCCGGGCCCCCTTTATAAAAGTGTATAGCAAACACAAGTAGTGTTAGTACCTTAAATATTAAAAATATCCTTTAACAAATTCATTTTCATCAGTCCATGATTACTACATAAGAAATCAATGTCACTAACAGATTATAGTTACTGCCTATTTGCCTATTACTAACAGGCCCCGCTTCTTTTTTACACATATACACATGAAAATAAATTGTTCTTTATACATAGATTCTAGAGGCCTATATCGCGAAGAGCCGATTACAGAAAAATATCTTCTGTCTGCAATGGAACAGCATTAAATGTAATTTCCTTATTTATACTCCTCTTTCTGTTATTATTATTAATTATCTTAATTTACAAGATAAATAATAATTAATTATTCACTCATGCTAAGTTATACTTCTACCGACGATAAATTTAAATTGAGGCTTAATACCAAATTAAATGCATAACTTCGCTTATTAACAACAACTTAGGAGCGTGATCATGTCTAAAATGCTTTAAAAATCTAATTTGAGTATTTTTGTAATTTTCGGTCGTAGCGCCACCTTGCACCGGATATACACTCTAGAGGTCGTAAGGTGTATACGTATCAAATATGAAGTCAATCCGACAACTCCATCGATATAACGGAATCTTTCGCATAACGAGTGGCAGCATATAATTCTTCTTTGACATCTTCTAGAAGAACGAAAAACAAAGTTGATTTCCTTAGTAGCCTAAATTGTTAAAAATCACAGTGACGTTGAAAGGGCAATGTCGTTAACCACATCACTTGCTAACAAAGGGGATATTCCCCTAACATTACAAAACTGGACTCCGGATCAATCAAGTTTTTAGTTTGTGCCTTTTGCATGCAATATTTCTCCTTAAATTAGAAATTAAAATTGTATTAAATAATATAAATCTAGAAAATCGAATGAGGGCCCTCTTTTACCTGGGCCCGCCCGCATAGCGGGCCCGAACGTTACGCCACTGTGGTATTTATATTTTACTTCTATGAGCGCAACCTAATTTCTTACGAAGTGAAATAATAGTGAACTAACTAGTTGATGATTGTGCTGAGACGAGAGAAATACTTTTACAGAAAGAGTGACAAACAGCGAATAAAGATGTCGACTCAGCAATGAACTCCCAAATTGTTAAACCTTGAATAAATTTCCAGCAACAGGCAATGAGAGACCCATCGAAGCAGGGTTTAAAAAGTATGCAAAAAATGTTTCTTATGGATACCAATAAGAAAAAGAAAAAAGGTGACACCTGGTACCCAATTTTGGCCACCAGTTCTTTTCTCTAAATCCTTAAATTTACCTGTATCAAGAGAGTGTTGCCGCTCACCACCGTTCTGTATTTTACCTTCGCTACGCATTGTTTGCTACGCATTTTCTTCACGTCATCGTAGGTACTATAGTTTGGTTCCTACGCCGCCGCCACAGCTGTGTGAGTATGCAATAAAATTGGTCGTTCGCCGCCGCCGTTCAATCTCTCGTTCACTGCAACGCATCGCCGTGTTCTTTTCATAATCTGCTTTTGTAAGTACCGTTCCTGGCAGACAGATGGCACGGGCCAGAATGATAGTGCACATGCATGTAATTTATGTTTAATGTCAATAAAACATTATATGAGGCCACCAGTGAATACAAATGGCCAACAAAAAATTCTTCAAGTGGCCTCATTGGTCACCAAGTTTTACAGAACTTTTTAAACACTGCGTCGAAGTGAATCCATACGATTGTACATGGGTTACCCATCCTGTATGTTTTTGTTGATGCTGAAGGGTTACAGTACATTTGATGAACAGTGAAGTTATGGGTTATTTATTAACAGATTATAAAGTAACCTAACTTCACATAACTTTCTCGATTTCGGATCATTCTATTGACTTTTGACTAGGATTGTGGCAACACCGTACAGGTTTTTTAATTCAGCTTCAATCGTATGATTTTACATCGATTGTTCCTTGGACTCCATGTTTCCAAACTTACTACTTAATATATGAAATCAGCAGGGGTGTTCACAGCCATATTCAATCCACTACTGGATGAGATCTCACCCTGAGGGAGGAGTTGGTCTACTGCTCCCACGCTGACCAGATGAGTTAGGAAAGGAGAGCCAAAGGTCTCAACTGTGATCCCCACTGTATTTTATTCATAGCAGCTCCTCAATTGCATAACGAGTTAGTTGAACTCAGATTAGATTCTCCCGTTTTATATTCCGTCCGTGTTTTGCCTCCTTATTTCTGCATTAATTATTCGTTCTACCTGTGCGTACTGCATTTGGAAATTCGAGATAATATTACTTCCTTCCTGTGAATTTTTGAAAGCTGATTCCCGGAATGGAAACTGCCACCTTAGGTTAGGTTTGCGGAACCTCAGACTTCCAAGGGACCGAGCGATTTTACTTAATACACAGTTAATATTAGATATCAGTAATTAACGTGGCCGACTCTAAACTAAGTAGATTGGTCTAAAACGCACTATTAATTTTCCTTTAGTCACAAAGCACACGATATGCTGTATGGTCGCAAAACGTATGAACTCAATAGTATTGACAGTAAAAAGTATTATTGTATTACTCTGCTTTTCAAACGACTACATATTTAAAGATTTTTTAAATATAATTTTCGTTTTACAGAAAAAATAAGTATTACAATATGCATGTAGAGTATATTTTGAAGCAGTCATACAGAAATCTGTTCGGTTGCCAACTTCTTCAGAATTAGTGATTTCCATCAGTTCCGATTCACGGCTCCAAATAAGGGTGATTTGAGATAGATTCCATTCATCGCTATTTGGAGCAGTGAGTTGGAACTGTGAACCGTGTACGCGTTAGGCCGATTTTCATACAGGCGCTCGCCGCCTGCTTTGCTTGCGATTTGGCTGAATAGCCAATTGAGTACGTGTTCTATTTAAAACAAGAGATTCTATTGGCTAATCATAGATACAGTAATCCCACGGCGAGCTCTTGCAACAAAAGCAACCTTAATCTGTATGTATTTGTTCTAAACGGGAGTTTGATCGCGATCACTAAGTGACACAGTTTCATCAGGCAGGCAAGTATCAGGATGGTACCTTCAACTTGGGTTCCGGCCAGCTCCTTCCCGTATCCTTTCCTCCTATAGTATTCCAACCTGAGCCATAGATACCTAATAAAAGATTTTTTCTAATAAATTTAGGACAATGATCATTCCAGTTTATAGGAAAGATACATGTAAAATTGTTATCTTTGATCGTCGCAATCACCTTAGAAAGTAAAGAATTTACAGACTGCACATTAAATACTTCCCGGATCGTTGGAAACATGAATATAAGTTTAGGTGGAACAAAATTAGTTTAACGCATACATGGTTCACAATTCCGATTCACTGCTTCAAGTAAACGTGAATGGAATCTGTGATGTCATAGATTCAAGTCACAGACACTTGGAACAGTGAATCGGAACGGTTTAAAACCACTTATTTTGAAAGATAAGGTGTTAACCGAATAATCACACTTTAATTTGTAATTCAAATGGTGCACAAAATGTTTAAAGTAATCTAAACTAACCCAACACCAAACTAAAGCAATAGTAATTTATGAAAAAAATAAAAAGGTTGATTTAATATTAAATCAGTATAAAACGAATATCAGTATTGGAAGATCAAACACTGTAGGGAATTAGTAAGAATTACATTGAATGCATTAAATTAAAAGTAGTATCGAATACTTTAGATAGATATCACTTATTTTCAGCCTCTATATACCAGCGTGTGAAGTGCCTTTAGACAGGAGTGGATTTCGGCCCTGGCCTGAAGGTGCTGTTGAAGTTCTAGTTTATTTTGAACTAGGTTCCATATTCTACTACCAGTATCTTAACTAGAATCCCCCCGCTCCTGCTCTGAAAGGAACCTTTTAGTGACCTTGTCCTATCATAAGGTGACCATATTTTTTTCCAGTGATTCCGGGGATAAATGCAACAATGATAAGTCACAACAAGCAAACAAGATACCCATGAGGGAAGCTCTTCAAGAGAGTGAAGAACAATTATCTTAAGAGGAATCATAAAGCCTTAAATACAGAAACAGAATTTCATTGTTGTGTTTTCATCGTGAATAATTTAATTCATTTTTATAACAACATAAATTTAAATATTTAAAAACATAACAATTGGAAATGTTTAAATTCAAAATTAACAACAATGCTATCATTTTCTAAATAATATTCGCATTAGTTGATTGTGTTACAAACTAAACGTTTAACGTGCGTGTTTCAGGGGATTAATATTTTATTTATGTACGTTTCAAAGTGTTAGCTAATGTTGGTGATACTGGTCATAAATCTCGGCAAATGATTGCACACCAAATAATAATTTCGAAATCTAGAAGAGGTAATGAACGTTTTTAAGGCACACCTGGTGTACCAAGTTGAGGTTTATCTCCAAATTATGTGAGAATGGTGATCTTGTTCTGAACTTCAGTATGGACGTTGTTCTCATAAAGAAAAAGTTAATTATTTTAAATGTGCTTCACCAATGACATTATTTATTTAACAACAAGTATGTGGAAATTCGTTAATATTTCACAAATGAAAGAAGGCAATCAATTCAAGATAATTCAATGTGGATGGACGTATGAAAATCAGTAGTACTGGATCTTAGTTTTGCTAATAGTTAATCATAGTATTCACTTTGTTGACCTCACTACTAGTGCTCATACAAATAGTATTGTAAGTTTGTGGAGAAGGTTGAAGGAATCACTAAACAGTTAGAATCGGCAGGCACCATTTGTATTTTACCTTGCTAATTTCAGTTTTCTTAATTATTACATCTTAATTATTGTATGTTATAAGATTCTACGCGATAACGTTGATCCTCTTAATAAATTTATTGATATATATATAAACGCATTTTCCTTGAGAAATCTTATAATGTTTGAAGCGTATCTACTCGAAATAACATTCGTAATTAAAAACTATGGAGCTGCTCCATTATATAAACTTCGGTTCCTGAGTAACCGGAATCACCATCCATTTCTAGTGATTCGATTCATTTTTAGAATGGAATCACTGGAACTGTATGGTGATTTCCTCCTTGGAAAGCATTTTTATCCAAAGTAATCTGAACTTAATAGCTATGATATAAAATCTAACTAAACCGAATTCAGTAACACCAATTAATGTAAAATATAATTAAAATAAAGGTAACATTACATTGAAAAGAATTTCTTAAACGATCTAACATGATTACTAACAACACGTTGAGCTCATAATGTAGATTAATGTGACAATCACCAAGAAAAGTGGAGGGTAAAAATATCAATGAACTTTTTAATAGGATAGATATTATCGCGTTTGCAGTTATTATGAAATATATAATTTGCAAGGTCGTCATTTTCACATAACTTTGAAACGCAAACCCTACTTGATACACCAGACGTTCCTTAAAAACATCCATCATTTCTTCCTGATTTTAAAATTTTCATTTGGGATGCAATCCTTTCCTGATATAAATTAACAGTATCACTAACATTTGCTAACGTCTTACAATATTTAAAAATTACATTAAATTACTCGAACACGAATGCTGACATTTTAAGTTAACACAAAATAATACGTTTTTCTAATGAGAAGATTGTTTAGAATGTGATTATATAATTGTTAATTACGAATTTAAATATTTCATATTGTTATGTTTTTAATATTTTTTAAAATACATGTTGTTATAAAGAAACGAAAGAAATTAATTTATGATAAAAACATCACAATGAAAATTAAAATTTAAATACTAAAAATGCATTTTAACGAAAACGTTGTTTACTACATTGATCCTTACGTGTTTGAACGATTCTAAATAATGTAATGTGATTCGTTCAAATGAACTGAAGTGAGTGTAATGGAAGTGTTCCAAAAAGGTAGTGTTTATGAATGAAAATTATTTACGTGAAGTGCAATTTCATTATTTAATTTCTGTTGTTATGAATTGGGCTATTTAGATTATAAATAACAATCATTTATCATGGCTAATTGACATTTTCATGACTGTTACATTCTTGGATGTTGTTCCTTTGTAAGCATTTTATGACATGTGTAATCTTAGCTTTTTAGTATAATATTACATGATCCATCTTTGATTGTTTACGTTTAATGATACATTACCTTGAAACGGCCCCCTTTACGTTGCAAAATATCCAGAATACTAACGAAGACTGACCGTGCACTAGAGGAAAACGCCAGCCATGAAGCGGTTCTAAACAAGATCCTACTCCTGCTGGATGACGTAACCTGAAAAACTTCTATTCAGCATCCTGATACAATATATAAGAACCGTCACCACAAACGAGGGCCAAAAATAAATAAAATAAATAAATATCGGACTTTACTGAGAAGCCTCCTCAAAACAGACATCAATGTCGAAAAAGCCAAAACAGGTAGCATCGCAGACTCCACCCTGCTTCGTACTTAGAGTAATAATACCACATCGCTTCTAAGATAATAGTGTGCATGGACAAAGCATCAAAGCCAAATCAAATAGTATAAAAGAATAAAACAAATACATCAGTAAATAAATATGAAATGCGTGCCCTTATTTCTCTGAGATTTAAATATCACCCATCGGTCAAATAGAACTGAACCTATATTATTTTTAAGGAGAAAATTTAAAGCTCAAGGAGAATTTAAGTAAAATTGTATATCACTTTCCGCATTCTTACAGGTCAAGATCAATGCTCGTTGACAATGCAAAAACAGGAAAAAATAATTACGCTAGCGCAATATTTATTCAAGCTATAGCCCAGAGAGTACATTAACCTTCGGAACCACAACGGTCATCCCCAACTTTATAATCACTTTGGTTTCAGTGGTCATCAATACTCCTACCATCCTCACTCCTTACCAATCACTTCTCCTTCTCTAAACCCGCTTTTCTCTTACCTATATTAAATAAAAGAACGGAAACTAAATTAACCAGGTAGAGTCTGAACCTACTACTCTGGCAATCGTGGGTCGGAGACTATCTACGACTCTACACGATTGTTTTACTTCAAGTTCCATTCAAAGGCAACTAAACCAAAACTGCAATAACACTCCAAAGCCAACAACCTACCTCGTTCCTCCAGCAACAAGATCTAACATTCTTAATCCACCGAAACCTAAGTGGTTAAGTAAGGTTAAGAATTCTCACGGAAAGTTGCTAATCGAATCAGAGCTGGATTATCCGATATATTAAATCGAAATAAGTTCAAAAGAAATTAACTTCACACACATTGAGAATAAATGCTAAGAGGGTAACTGAACTTCATGTTCAGTTTAAAAGCATCCTAAATTTAATTATCAAACATTATAAAGGCATCTACTTATCTTATATTGAACGAAATGCTCTTAATCTACAAATAAAGTTTTAAATTTTAAATAAAATTGTTCAGCACTGTTTACATTTCATTTCTGTTTATTCGAGTAACCAAACGTCCAAATCAAAAGATTTTGAGTATCAAACTCTTTAACAACTACCTCAGTAAGCATGAAATCATGATAAACATAACGAAATCTATAAAACATACTTCATAAAAGGTTAGGTTATTTTGTTCAGAAATCATACAATATTAAACATTTTAAATAATTTTCAGTCAGTATAATTTAGATTATATTATAAATAGTTATTTAAACCTAGGTTCAAATACTGTAGTAATTAAATTACAAATTATGATCGAAATATATATGTCCCTTTAATGATGTATTATAAGATATTCTCATTTTTAGGTTACATAATCATTTATGTCAAGCGTGATTTCTCCTGTAGCGAAAAAATAATGGTAGTAGATAAAGAAAAGAAAATATCAGTATTAATTAAGATTTTATAATTTTTTACAAGAGTCCCAGTTACTTCAAAATTTGCTTTCTAAATAGATTTCTAAACCAAAGAAAGGGATAGAATTTTCTTAAATATTTAATGAATTTGTAACAAATTTCTACATTTTTTAATTATAATTTACTTAGCTAAGGTTGGAAAATTAACTAGGAAGACTACATGTCGAACCGAAAGATTGAGCCCGGATTGTATTTTAACCTGCCATGGTAGAAGTAAATTTTACAGAGTTAGATAAGACATTCATGTTTTAATGAAATTTTTGATAAAATTTCGGTAAGAAAAATTTCATTCAAAAGTTTACACCTGCCAGACACCGAACCCACTATCCTGGAAAAATCACTTCCACTCCAAACATTCGGAAATGATAAAAATCCTTAATTTCTACCAATCTTTGAGTATATGGTAGATCAGCTTCTTTTAAGGGCTTTCATAATTCCATATTTCACAGAAACTAGTCTAGCCCGTAAACTTGTAACTTATAGCTACTGAAGAAATTTTCAATCTCCTACTACCCCCCATAGATAAAGAATACTATAGATAGCGCGCTGCCATGTATTTGAAAAGGTCTCTGTTTAACTGCCCTCTAGCGTTTGACAAGAGAAACAAAGAAAAAAAGAAGCAAGGGTACCAAGCGCAATATTAGCATTTTTAATAATTACATGCAGAACCATCTAAAGGTCTCTTTAGACGACAGCATTTACGCTACGATGAATCTTACGATTAGCAGTAGTGCCAGAGTGTGAAAGCAAAAATGCTACAATAGGGGAAGATGCTATGGTGTAAATTGATAACTTTTTTCTTTTTACGCTGGCACACTGCTTTCGCTAAGATTCATCGTACGAGAAATTGTATCGTCTAAGGCGACCTTTAAGGCTCAATCCAAGTGGAGTTTTCCGCCTTTTTTGTTTTACGTCCAAGATTCAAATTTCAGTAGAGGAAAACAGAAATTAACTTTCACGGACCAAAGTTCGTTCCGTCCTTCAATAATGCGTACAATTACTTATAATTAAATGCTAGTAGTAACTGCAGGATTGTGTCCTGCACTTACTACTAGTTTATTATTAATATTAAAATAATAAGTATATTATTAATCTTTTTTAAAAAAACTAATTTTACTGATTATTGAAGGACGAAACGAACTTTGGTCCGTTAAAGTTAATTTCTGTTTTCCTCTATTGAAATTTGAATAATGGACATAAAACGAAAAAGGCGGAAAGAAACCCTTGCACTGAGCCTTAAGAGCGCACCCATCTGTTGCCGTTTTCGATACTTAGAAAGGAATACAGAAAATTTAACTTACCGTTAGTCCTCAAAGTATCTTTTGCCAACGTTCGCGCAGCTGCGCAATGGGCTGGCTGTAAAACTGCGGGATCTTGGACCCAAAGAAGACCGTAATTGCCTGCCAAAAGTCTGCAGCAGAGACGAAGGATTTCCCATGAAAGGGTGATAATCTACTGTCGGCGCAAGGTCCAGGGAGTATGGTGGATGGCACACTGTCTCATTCCCGACGCTGTGGGGTATCCCTAGCCACGCGTCCCACATGCCGGCTGGCATTGCCGACAAGGAACAGTACACCCTTGCGATTCACCAATACTGGTTCCTTCTGCTTCACTGCCTGTTGCACACGTTCCAACTGCTGCGAGTAGAGGTAAACCATTTTGGAAAGTTCCTGGGTCCTGTTTTTAATAAAAGTCAGCGAACCTATGCTGCAGTTAGAAACAAAGAAAGGGGAACGTTTCGCACAAATGTTCGTGCTGTACTCATTCGAGTGTCGTCTGCCCTGAAGGCTAACATCTCATGGTGCGTTGATTCAAAAATTGTCCTCTACGGTCGATCACAGCACTTTCTGCTGCTCGCTGCCCGATTTGGTTGTTTCGACTGGACGAATTCTTGACTCAAACGTCTGCTACTAGCTCCCCCGAAGTGTTGTTGTAGTGTCACGCGATAGAAGTAGATTTGCAGCCAAGCTGTGCATAATGTGCTCTGAGACACTAAGAAATTGTGCTGGTTCTACAGATCGACAGTGACTGTTTTTCCTGGGGTTAGCAGCTACTAACAACTTGGCGACTAGTCCACTACATACAAAGCATGATCTTACGAAGATGTAGATGTGCTGCGAATTCAGGATCCCGCGGTGATAACCATATGAAGGTCTCATAAAGGACCAACTTTTCATCACTGGTAAGCAGTCAAACTAATATGGGTATGGTGCGGCGCAAAAGAAACAACAGCAAATATTTTGTCTATGTTGGCTTCGGACAGTGTGTAGGATACCCATTTGCTCAACTTGTACGCCTTCCCTATGCGTTGCAATTGAAATCTGTTTCATCAGAAAGTTGGAAGCGTTCGGCAAACTCACCACACATTTGTCTGCTGTCCTGCTCTATGGCCGCCTTCACGGTCTATGGCCGCCTGTGGGCGCCTACTGCGGGATTCATCACACAGGTAGAAATCTCTATATCTGAATATCTCGATCAAATGATGGGTTCATTCACATCCCAAAAACTTGACGTATTCGCCGACTTAATTCGGCTGCTGACAAGACCACCGTAAAGTCATCAAGCAGACAACAAAGAAATAGTTGTATCGACACCTTTATTTGTGTTCACCCTTAGTTGTGGTATGACTGCTTTGAGTGTGCAATGGTATCAGTAATCATGTATTCCCATATGACGTCAAAAACGGCATCTTTTTCGTTACCTTGTACCGTATGTGGTTATGGTATCGTTGGATACGTGTAGGCGAGACGAGGTCAAAGTTTCAAATATCATGTCTGTCCATCTATAAATTCGACAGAGGAACTACTAGGGCTACGAAGGTGGCTACGTAGGTAGTAAATATTTTAATAATTGACTGCAATTAACACTTTTAATGAACAGAACTCAACATACACTAACCTAACCGAATCTAAACTAACCAAACCTAACCTAACCAAAACATATCGGCGTAACTTTTCCAATGGCCTATAGCACATAGTAGATCAACATTGGACGCTCGCTGTTGAAACCTGAAAGTTCCATCTCACTTGTTTGTACAATGTATGATTATACTAAAGAACATTTACTTATTAATACACTTTTGACACCTAAAACTATTTTTACAAGGCAACGACATTTCCCATGAAGATTGTAGCGGGAGAGTTGTGCTTCTAAAGCAGTCCTTTGTGTACAAATAAAGCCAACTATTGGACGCGCAGCTCACCTCCGTGCTTTTTATATCTCTAAAAATTATGGACGAACAATTATAATCTTATAATAATAATTGTAAACTGTTAGCCGTTGTGTGAATATGAAAATCTACGAAACAAGTAGTTTAAAATTAAAGTTTAATAGTAAGAAGTGTGATATTAGATAAAATATCTTAGCGTAGATATTCCTAAGAAATTTCTATTTAAGGCATTAAAATACATTTTTCTTTCATACGTTTGCTTAATTATTATTACACTCGTAGGAGAATTAAAATGTAATATTATCGTTTATATCTGTTTAAAAAAATTTAAAAATGGTAAATGCTATGCTACCTCCTGGTGATGCAGAGAAACTTAATTATTAGAGTATTTTGAGGGAAGTACTTCAGATACTCCCCAGATAACATATTGGCATACTTGACTTTCGAAAAAAAATAGGAAATGTCTAGCCAAGACTACTGAAAATATTGTATGTTATCTGAAACTTTCTTATAAATTTCACGGAACCTGTAGTTCGACGGTAAACATTTAGGAGGCTGCAGTCTCTATACTTCTTCGAATCTGTCAGACTAGCGAAACTAGTTCATCTGTATTTTCTTTATAATTTTAGAGAATCAGTTTTGACAGCATTGTTCCAAAAGAAATTGTTTCTCACTCGGGGGAGTATCTAAAGTTGCTCCATATCAGGACATGAGTTATCTTAATTCTAAAAATCTTTGTGTGCTTATGAACTTTGGTGGTAATTGCAAAATGAGAAGTCTTGCAGCAGCTGTTTGTTATTAATTCCATTAACGATGAGAGAAATCTTTACATATGTAGACTCCAGAAGTCAAGGGGTATAAGTGCCTTTTTGAATTTAAGAAAAGGTTGGAGATAATCTTTTGTATATAAACCTAATATATGTGACACAAAATTGTCATATTTTTTTACAAATAAATCTTAATGTGTTCATGTACAAAACATGGCAATTTTGTGTGACATATACATTGGCTACAACTTTTTTTTCTAAAATAGACTACCCCTTGGCCTCTAGAGTCATCATATATTAGTTTGTTCATACTGTTGCTTATCCATACTACTGTTCATGACCAAATTCTCGATGAAAGCATTTTGATTCAAACTCAAGCTGCTCAACTAGATTAACAAATACTCAAATTTTAGAGGGAATGTATCTCATCAACAAGTACCAAAGAACAAGCGAGTTCATTTTAAAAATGAACTCCAGTTATTTGTCCCAAATGTCGCGTACTTCTCGATAGGATATTTTGTTAATTAAAAGTTACCTTTTCAGATGTTGAAGTTTATAATTGCAGTTAATTTAATCTACGTAAGTTAACTATCGGTTATATAATACGTGTCAAGAAACCAAAATAAAATAATACACAACATAAAGTATATGACCGTATCCTTTTATTGGTTTTATGTGCAATGTGATGATCTTGCAAAATCTATCAATAGAAATGCCCAACTGCTCGTCATTTTGCGATTAACCTTTAGATTATTCGTTCAGAGAGCTATTATATACTTGAATTAAATACAGAATAATATTAGAGTAAACAAAAGATGTAAACAATGAATAATCAACATGTTTCTTGTATTTGATGTATGTCTGTCCTAAATTAGACGTAAACATACAAGCTATAGTCTATTTCCATTTCTTGAGTAATTCTTTGACAATTTAAACATCGTGGTCACCTATTTTAACAGCTTTCAGTTAGTTTCAATAATATTGAATGCCTTCCAATTCACCTAATACAGCATCATAATGTAAAGTGCACTAATAAACATTTCGTCCCTTCAATATTTGCATATTTGGAGACCACAGGAAAAGAACGTGCTTTGTCAATTTTATTGATTTTACAGGAAAGCGTATTATAAGTTCATAATAAACATTATGTAAATATGATAATCAAATAAAGATTTTCTTGTAATAGATGGACTATGCAGTATGAAGATTCTCCTCTTGCATAATAATTTGTTAAAAAATTCATTCAAAGAGCAGATGGAACTCCCATCTCCATATAGCAAAAAATGGACAAAGTACTCTCTTTTCCTGTGGCCTCCATTTGTTTTACTGGTGGATTTAATCAAATGTTGGTTAATACCAGGAGCAAAAGAGAATTGCTGCAACAAAAGAAAATGTTGTTCCAGAAGGGAGAGCAAATATTTCACACAAACATCTATAACCATTTCCACTTGTCTTATAAAGTGTCAGAGGGAGTCTAATTTCTAATTAGACTCTCTAAAAGTCTAATCACTAAAAGTCTAATTTCTCCCAAGAAGATTCTTCTTCTAACATCTAACCTGACTTTCAAAAATTTAACTTGTTTCAATTCCACATTAGTTTCTTCTTTTTTTTAAAAAAAATAATTTTTCTGCTTGATTCAATTTCTTCTTAAGTGTAAGGTAACGCTTAGCTAGACTGCGTGTCTCCATTTTTCACCGATAATTGTAATGCTCGTTTTTTATATGATAGTCCATTCCATTTATGAATATTGTGTGAACATATTACTTGTTTCAACGCCTAGAAAATAAACAAAGAAACAATATGATTTTTATATTTTACTTCTATGAGCGCAACCTAATTTCTTACGAAGTGAAATAATAGTGAACTAGGTAACAATTGTGCTGAGATGAGAGAAATACTTTTACAGAAAGAGTGACGAACAGCGAATAAAGCTGTCGACTCAGCAATGAACTCCCAAACTGTTAAACCTTGAATACATTTCCAGCAACAGACAATGAGAGGCCCATCAAAGCAGGGTTTAAAAAGTATGGAAAATCGGCACGCCATCGTAGGTACTATAGTTTGGTTCCTACGCCGCCACCACAGTTGTGTGAGTGTGCAATAAAATTGGTCGTTCGCCGCCGCCGTTCAATCACTCGTTCACTGCAACGCATCGCCGTGTTCTTTTCATAATCTGCTTTTGTAAGTACTGTTCCTGGAAGACAGATGGCGCGCGCCAGAATGATGGTGCACATGAATGTAATTTATGTTTAATGTCAATAAAACATATTATATGAGGCCACCAGTGAATACAAATGGCCAACAAAAAATTCTTGAAGTGGCCTCATTGGTGCCCAAGTTTTACAGAGCTTTCTAAACCCTGCATCGAAGTGAATCCATACGATTGTACATGGGTTATCCATTCTGTGTGGTTTTACCTGCTTATTTTTTTAGAATGAATTATATCACATGTTGATGCTGAAGGGTTAGAGTACATTTGATGAACAGTGAAGTTATGTGTTATTTATTAACAGATTATAAAGTAAAGTAACCTAACTTCACATAACTTAACTTTCTCGATTTCGGACCATTCTTTTGACTAGGATTATGGCAACACCGTACAGGTTTTTTAATTCAGCTTCAATCGAATGAGTATACATCGATCGTTCCTTGGGCTCCATGTTTCCAAACTTACTACCTAATATATGAAATCAACAGGGGTGTTCACAGCCATATTCAATCAATTACTGAATGAGATCTCTCCCTGAGGGAGGAGTTGGTCTACTGCTCCCACGCTGACCAGGTGAGTTAGGAGAGGAGACTCAAAGCTCTCAACTGTGATCGCCACTGTATTTTATTCATAGCAGCTCCTCAATATCATAAAGAGTTAGTTGAACTCAGATTAGATTCTCCCGTTTTATATTCCGTCCGTGTTTTGCCTCCTTATTTCTGCGTTAATTGTTCGTTCTACCTGTGCGTACTGCATTTGGAAATTCGAGATAATATTGTTTCCTTCCTGCGAAGTTTTGAAAGCTGATTCCCGGAATGGAAACTGCCACTTTATGTTAGGTTTGCGGAACCTCAGACTTCCAAGGGAACTAGCGATTTTACTTAATACACAGTTAAGATGAAATATCAGTAAGTAACGTGGCCGACTCTAAACTAAGTAGATTGGTCGTAAAAGGCACGATTCATTTTCGTTTAGTCACAAAGCGCACGATATACTGTATTGTCTCAAATTGCACGTTCGCAAAACGTATGAACTCAATAGTAATGACAGTAAAACATATTATTGTATTTCTCTGCTTTTCAAATTACTACATATTTTGAGATACTACATATTTTTTAAATATAATTTTCGTTTTACACGAAAAAGTATTACAATATGCATGTAGAGTACATTTTGAAGCAGTCATACGGAAATCTATTCGGTTGCCAACTTCTTCAGAATTAGTGGTTTTCATCAGTTCCGATTCACTTCTCCAAATAAGAGTGATTTGAGACACATTCCATTTATCGCTATTTGGAGCAGTGATTCGAAACTGTGAACCGTGTACGCGTTAGGCCGATTTTCATACAGGCGCTCACCGCCTGCTTTGCTTGCGATTTGGCTGAATAGCCAATTGAGTACGTGTTCTATTTGAACAAGAGTTTCTATTGGCTACTCATAGATACCGTAATCACGCGGCGAGGGCCTGCAACAAAAGCCAAACTTACTCTGTATGTATTTGTTCTAAACGGGAGTTAGATCGCGATCACTAATTGACACAATTTCATCCGGCAGGCAAGTACAAGGATGGTACCTTCAACTTGGGCCCCGACCAGCTCCTTCCCGTATCCTTTCTCCCTACCGTATTCCAACCTGAGCCATAGATACATAATAAAAGATTTTCTCTAATAAATTTAGGACAACGATCATTCCAGTTTATGGGAAAGATACATGTAAAATTGTTATCTTTGATCGTCGCAACCACCTTAGAAAGTAAAGAATTTACAGACTCCACATTAAATACTTCCCGGATCTTTGGAAACTTGAATGTAAGTTTAGGTGGATCAAAATTAGTTTAACGCGTACATGGTTCACAATTCCGATTCACTGCTTCAAGTAGACGTGAATAGAATCTGTGATGTCATAGATTCAAGTCACAGACACTTGGAGCAGTGAATCGGAACTGTTTAAAACCACTTATTTTGAAAGATAAGGTATTAACCGAATAATCACACTTTAATTTGTAATTTAAATCGTGCACAAAATGTTTAAAGTAATCTAAACTAACCCAACACCAAACTAAAGCAATAGTAATTTATGAAAAAAATAAAAAGGTTGATTTAATATTAAATCAGTATAGAACGAATATCAGTATTGGAAGATCAAACACTGTAGGGACTTTGTAAGAATTACATTGAATACATTAAATTAAAAGTAGTATCGAATACTTTAGATAGATATCACTTATTTTCAGCCACTATATACCAGTGTGTGAAGTGCCTTTAGGGAGGGGTGGATTTCGGCCCTGGCCAGGTCGGGCCACGCTAAAACTTTCCAAAGACCTGGCCAGACCAGGCTAAATCCTGCTGTAGTCCGATATACTTCAATTATGTTAAGTGGATAAACAAAAATTACTTTACAAAATTGGTCGCATTAAAATTTAAATACTGTATAAACTGACTGTTAAACCTATTAATACATAGTCCGTGGCAGTGTGAAAGCTTAGTGCTTGCCTAGGGTGTCTTCCAGAGGAAGCTCTCCGCGGAATGGTTGTACAGCTCTGAAGGTGCTGTTGAAGTTCTAGTCGATTTTGAACTAGGTTCCATATGCTATTACCAGTATCTTAAATAGAATCCCCCCGCTCCTGCTCTGAAAGGAACCTTTTAGTGACCTTGTCCTAGCATAAGGTGGCAATATTTTTTCCAGTGATTCCGGGGATAAATGCAAAAATGAGAAGTCACAATAGGCAAAGAAGATACTCATGAGGGAAGCTTTTCAAGAAAGTGAAGAAAAATTATCTCAAGAAGAATCTTAAAGCCTTAAAACAAAAACAGAACTTCATTGTTGTGTTTTCATCATGAATAATTTAATTCATTTTTTATAACAATATAAGTTTAAATATTTAAAAACATTACAATTGGAAATATTTAAATTCAAAATTAACAACAATGTTATCATTTACTAAATAATCTTCGCATTAATTGATTGTGTTACAAACTAAAGGCTTAACTTGCGTGTTTCAGGGGATTAATATTTTATTTGTCTGTTTCAAAGTGTTAGCTAATGTTGGTGATACTGGTCATAAATCTCGGCAAATGATTGCACACCAAATACGAATTTCGATATCTGGAAGAGGTAATGAACGTTTTTAAGGCACACCTGGTGTACCAAGTTGAGGTTAATATCCAAATTAAGTGAAAATGGTGATCTTGTTCTGAACTTCAGTATGGACGTTGTTCTCATAAAGAAAAAGTTAATTATTTTAAATGTGCTTCACCAATGACATTATTTATTTAACAACAAGTCTGTGGAGATTCTTTAATTTTTCACAAATGAAAGCAGGCAATCAATTTAAGATAATTCAATGTAGACGTATGAAAATAATTAGTAATGGACTTAGTTTTCCTACAGTTAATCATAGTGTTCACTTTGTTGACCTCACAACTAATGCTCATACAAATAGTATTGTAAGTTTGTGGAGAAGGGATCACTTAATAGTTAGAATCGGAAGGCACCCTTTATAATTTAACTTGTTAGTTTCAATCTTCTTAATTATTGTATGTTATAAGATTCAACGGGATAATGTTGATCCTCTTAATACGTTTATTGTTATGTATAAACGCATTTTCCGTGGGGAATCTTATAATGTTTGTAGCGCATCTACTCGAAATAACATTCGTGATTAATGTGGAGCTGCTCCATTATATTAACTTCGGTTCCTGAAGATCCGGAATCACCATTTCTAGCGATTCGATTGATTTTGGTATAGAATCACTGGAACTGTATTGTGATTTCGGTTCCTCCTTGGAAAGCATTGTTGTCCAATGTAATCTGAACTTAATAGCTATGATATTAAACCTAACTAAACCGAATTTAGTTTAATACCAATTAATGTAAAATATAATTAAAATAAACGTAAAATTAAATTGAAAATAATTTTTTTAATGATTTAACATAATTACTAACAATACGTTGAGCTCATAGTGTAAATTAATGTGATAATCACCAAGAAAATTGGAGGGTTAAAATATCAATGAACTTATTAATAGGATCGATGTAATCGCGTTTGCAGTTATTATGAAATATATAATTTGCAAGTTCGTCATTTTTTCATATCTTTGAAACGCAAACCCTACTTGGTACACCAGTTGTTCCTTAAAACATCCATCATTTCTTCCTGATTTTGAAATTTTCATTTGGGATGCAATCCTTTCCTGATATAAATTAACAGTATCACTAACATTTGCTAACATCTTACAATATTTAAGAATAAAATATTAAATCACTCGAACACGAAGACTAACTTTTTACATTAACACTAAAAATACATTTTTCTGATGAGAAGATTGTTTAGAATGTGATTATATTATTGTTAATTATGGATTTAAATATTTCTTATTATTATGTTTTTAATATTTTTTAAAATTTATAATGTTATAAAGAAACGTAATAAATTCATTTATGATGAAAACACACTGAAACAAAATTTAAATACTAAAAATGCATTTTAACGAAAACATTGTTACTACATTGATTTTTACGTGCTTGAACGATTCTAAATAACCAGAACTAAAATAATGTAATGTGATACGTTCAAATGAACTGAAGTGAGTATAATGGAAGTGTTCCAAATGTAGTGTTTTTGAAATTAAAATTATTTACGTGAAGTGCAATTTCGTTATTTAATTTGTGTTGTTACGAATTGGGCTATGTCGATTAGTAATAACAATCTTTTATCATGGCCAATTGATGGTTTCATGACTCTTACATTCTTGAATGTTGTTCCTTTCTAAGCATTTTATGGCAGCTGTAATCTTAGCTTTTTAATATAATATTACATTATCCATATTTGATGGTTTACGTTTAATGATACATTACCTTATGTTCGACTATATCCGATTTTATTACATCAATTGAGTTACGATTATACTGGATATGAAGTGCTTTCAATAGAGAAACCGGGATCGCCATCCAGTTCCAATGAATCGATTCCATGGAATTGGATGGTGATTCCGGTTCCTTGGGAACCGAAGTGATTATGATGGAGTAGCTTCATGAAAAGAAAGTAGATGGTACATGCATCATAGGAGAAGGTATACGCTAACGTGTAAGGTTAATCAGAGGGTATGCGGCGTATTCCTCCGTATACCCTCGAATACAGCCCTGGTTCCAATTGAGATATTACTAAAGGTTGGCCATGGAAGAATTTCTTCTATTTGTACTATCCAGAAAGCCTTGGTGGGATATTATCGCGACAAATGTATTAATTTATGTATTTAAATCATGTCTCATCCAAGTCTCTACCGTGGGAAAGTATGTACCCGTGAAGTTCTGTAATTACATTTGGGAAACACACATTTTGGGATTCCTTTTCTTATTCTACGTATTCATTTTCAACAGCTATATCTCACATATCATAATTCAAATAAGTTCTAAAACAAATTTTTAAAATTTTACCTTTTAATTCGCTGCACTTTAAAATTATTTTTGTAAATAATAGCTCTTCCTGACAGATGTAATACGAGTAACGAAAATATTAACGCCTTGTAGCTTTCTTTTGTCGATTAAAAGTACCGCCCAGTAACGCCCCTAGCGTTTGACAAGAGTTGCAGGATGCCCATGTTGCCTATTCAAGTGTGACGGCCCTGCTACCCCCTAGGTAAAGGGAAACCCGATAATTCGCAAACAATAAGAAGGGAAAGGGAAATCACTATTCCGTAATATTCTGATTTTACTGATTAAAATTTAGAAAAATTGTACTAATAAATGACTCAACAGCATTAAAAACGAAACTTAAATTGTTGATATCATAAATAAAAAGGAAAATTTATTTGGAACTAACTTTCACTCTCGTAAGAAAATTAATACGCCTGAAAAAAATAAAATACAAACTAAAAGAAAAAGAAAACAAAGAACTAACGAATAAAAACATTGAGCTAAAAATTAAAAGAAAAACTGGAGTGATTGAAAGGCTGGTAAATTTGATGCAGCCAGTGTTTCAATATACCCCTCCAAAAAAAGAAAAAAAATCTTCTCACCTTTTTTTTTAGAAAAACAAGCCTTTATAGCTTGACAATGATCATCTTCAGACTAAGCTAGTTTAAATATCTGAATAAACTCATCACGAGACACCAACATCTGAATAAACACCAACATCAACAAAGACAGCATTAATATTAAACTAGCTTTCACTCGTAATAGGTTCCTCAGGAGGAAAACGAGACAAAGTGTCTGCAACAAAATTCTCAGCTCCCGAGAGGTGAACGAACTTCAAATTAAAATCCTGCAACTTCAACAAAAGACGAGTGGTTTGACTATCAAGGTTCCTTATAGTCCGAAGCTCTGTGATTGACTTACTATCCGTATGCACAATAGCCACCCTACCTAAAAGGTAGTCAGCGAAATGCCCGCACAGAAAAACAATCGTCAGTAATTCTAACTAGAACATAGATAGTGAGAACTCACACGGCTTTATGCGACGACTAGCATACTCAATCACATCTATATCTCCATCTTTCTCTTGTCCAAGATAATCAACCAAAGAAATTTCAGAAGCATCCGAAAATATATGAAATTCTAAATTAAGGTCTGGTTGAATTAAAGCTGGGGTTGAGATCAAAGCTTCCTTCACTCCTTCGAAGGCTTCCAACTCCAAAGATCCAAAACGAAATTTAGCATCCTTCCGAGGAAGGGCAACCAACGGTTCCACTAGGCAAGAAAATCTTGCTATATATTTACGACGCCAATTAGCCAAACCCAGAAAACGACGAAGTTGGCGCTTTGTTTTCGGTAGAGGGAACCTTCGAATGGGATAATTTAGCTTTGGTTGCACTTTTATCTCTCCACCAGACACAATATGACCTAAAAAAAGGTATTTCTGAAAGGAAAAATTTTGATTTTTTAAAAATTAACCGAAACATTCGATTTAGCAAAAGTATCCAACACAAGAGAAATATGTTGATAGTGCTCTTGTATCGACGCGGAATAAGTAAGAATATCATCTAAATAGACTGCCACAAACTCTTTAGTAGAAATTGGAAACAACTTATTCATAGCAGCAAGGAAAAGGGCAGAACTAGCCTTAAGACCCATTGGTAAAAACCGGAAACAAAATTGTCTGCCTTCAAACCTAAAAGCCGTACAAGCATAACTGTCAGGATGAAGAGGCAAAGAATAATACCCATCTTTCAAATCTTGTATTGAGAACACAACTGCTTTAGACAAACGATGTAAAATTTCTTTAATGGGCTCTACTTGCACACCTGGAGCAATTATTTTATTATTAATAAACCGCATATCAAGAACAGGTCTAATAGAACACTTATCTGCTTTCATAACGACATGAACGGGATTATTATATGGAGACATTTGCTCGACTATAATTCCCCACTCTAACCATTTCTTCAGTAAAAGCCGAAAAGGTTCCCTTAAAGCGTAGGGAATTGGATAAGATTTAGCCACCACAGGATCATGGTCGATCAACTGTATCCGCACTGGCTCAACTTTGGCTGGACGAGGACGCTCAGAAAATATATATCTATAATTCAATAAAAGATATAATAATCGATCTCGTACTTCCAAAGGAAGATCAGTACGAGAAGAAACGAAAGAATTGATTTCAGATTCAGGAATAATATAATCGTCAGAAATAGAAATGATTAATGGAACACATACCCATTGTCAATTCAGTGAAAGGAGCAA
>JAGDQP010022561.1:0-20612 GCA_022664845.1 Lepisma saccharinum
TTCGCTCCACAAATGACAAGGATTTTAATTCCATATCATTACTGAACGTGTTCCAAAATATCCAGTCGGCTGCTAAAATACAAAATAAAAATTAACTCTAGTGACCAGCAGCTGTCTCTAATAATCAACAATAGCGTTCACGTGCACTTCACTTCTCAAGATGTATCCTGTTTTTAATTTGTAAGCAAAAGAAGTGATTTGAACTCCACGTTGAGCTGTACTTCCTATTTTTACAAAGCTTACCCGCGTAGTGCTGACAATACTTACTACATCATACAAATATGTGTATCTTACTGATCAAAGTTGAATACAAGGAAATGACTCGCCGAGTATGTGTACGTCTTGGTTCACTGTTAGGAATACGTATATCTCAGCATTGGATACATTCCATACGTCTACAAAATATGTGTGTAACACAAGGATACAACCTATTCCGTACTATATTAGATTCCCTACAGCAATGCAAACATTTTAGAATGAGTCGGTGTATTAACGATTGACATAGTTGTATTCACATGTACAACTGTAACAACCCTCTAACTGTACAACCAGTAGATGATACATTTTTTTGTATGCAAAAACGGTAAGCAGTTGTTTGATTATTTTGTACCATTTAGATCATATTGCATTCATGAATGTGCCTTTTTTATCTAACTCAGCAATCTTGTCATATTCCTTATACTTTGTCACTTATCAGAAAAAAGGGCAAAAATAGTTTTGCTTACCCTTGTACCTTTATTCACATAATATTTCATTGATCAATGTGTCTTATTTAGGTCTTACTCAGCTATCTTGTCATATTCCTTATTTTTTTACGTCTTTTGTCACTTTTCAGAACTCTATATTTTTGTGTAATTGTTTGTTCTATCATCATTGATGATTCGTCTCTGTGTTCAAAAGAGAAAAAGAAATCAGATGCAAAACATATGCGTGATTTGTGTGTTAAGTTAGTCACGAGTTTAAGAAACCATTTATTTGGTGTTCCTTCATCACCTTCTTTCCTACTGGGAGTCTAAGTGTACTTCATTCCATTGCTTATGTTAAATCATATACGTGTTTCGCAAACAAAATAAAAAGTATCCTTCTTCCATACTTGTCTGTGCGTGTTCTTGCATATTGATATGTATCCGTTGTCTCCTTCGTTATTGCTTCCGCCGTATGGGGTAGTTGTCTTTCTGTGTACTGAATTTCATTTACATAAAATGGAGACAGTAACCTTTTACTTCTACAAGCTAACATCAAGGAACGGTAATGTGAAACAACGGCATAAAAAGCAAAAGAAAAAAAAATGTGTATCGTTTTTCTTCACAGTGACTGAGAAAAGGGCAAAAATGGAACAGATTTAACTAACGAAATTACTATGCATAGAATTAAACTGTCGTATTGTCTTCTTGCTGTTGATTATTTCTTTCACGATTTTTTCTTTTCGCGGTGTTTCTCGCTTGGACTTCTTAAACAGTTAGAAGCAAAACAATGGAATTATGTTAATATTTATATGCTAGTATGACATCATATAAAGTTCTGCAAAAGATTGTGATACAAACGTTTGTAGGTTCAGGACTAGACGTGGATTGCAAACAAGTACAATTTATATAAAAACAGTTACATTTGTCAGTTATTCATGCCATGGAGACAGCTTTTCATGATATATTTAACATAATTCGCTAATATGTTAAGCAGTGCACTGTAAGATACAATTCAGTTAATTTTTAACCTTAAAATGTAGTCGTTATACGATACTTTGACAAACTGAGAAGACAAACAACTAGATCGTGTATAAAATACTATACATATATACGTTTAATTAGTTCAAAGGGTATTATAGCATTGTCGTATACCCAAAGATATTAAATGTACCTATTTGTACTCTAACGATGGGGGGAAATTCCAATGTAAATGTAGTACGGTTATTAATTCTTAATATATTTCATAATTAATTAATATTATTGTACAAAAGTAATGACATTATTTGTATATATAAACAAATACTATGTTCCTTAAAAGTTAGTAGATACATTCAAGGTATTACTGTATATTGCTTAAAATGTCGCCCATTATGGATATGCCAGAGTAATATTCTGTACTTAAGGATTTTTAAAATAACAAAATGTTTCCCATTAATTTTGGAAAACACTGTATATATGCCTGAGGAAGGGTCTCTTTAACTACTAGACAGACAATGACAGACAAACTTTTCTATCGTTTTTGAACATTTTGTGATTGAGCTAAACAAAGTCATAACTTTTGAATCCCTTCACCGATTTTGACGTGTGGTATACCGATTGAAAGGTATTGAAGCGTAGACTGCAATCCCGACGTTTTGGCCGCCTATATGGTCTGGGGTCAGTGCTATCATCAGAAATGTGAATTTCTGATTTTTTTTCTTCGTATCACTCTAGGGTTCCCAGGGAGGTCCTACCGATCCATTTTTTTCTGTGTCTCAGTATAGCAAAGAACTTTTAAATGCAAGTTCAGGCATCAAAATCGGGTTTTTAGTTCGCGAAATCCGAAATTTGCTGTATACCTAGAGTGCTGCTAACAGAGAGGCCTTTGTCAGCGTGTCATTCGAATGTGTCGAACAATAAAAACGCACGATTTCAAATTAAAGGCATTTATACAAATAAGCCTCTATTAAAATATATGAATAACAGGGTAAAGTACATGAAGACAACAGTGCACCCAGCACTCGTCAGCACACATCACTGCGCTGCATCACGGTGCACAAAGGACTCCTAACGACTGATTCAAAGGCACAATACAAAGTTTAAATCATCGCGCGGAACATAAGGTACAAATATCAACCCCGCCCTCTGCCTATCACACTGGCAGTTAACGTTCATTTTTTTCCTTTTCTTTTTTTTTACAATTCAAATAGATGGGAGGAACTCAACAAGAGTCACACGAAGAACTACCGTTACTGCATGATTACTGCAGCTTTAAATTATCCCCTATGTTCTTATCAAATATTTATGACATTTCGGAGATTCATTGAGTCCTTTGTCAAATATTAGCTACGAACTGATTCCTGCAAGTTTGATATTAATAAATGTGTAATATGTAAAAGTTGAAACATCATGTAAGTGGTTGTGTTATCAATAACGCTCGAAAACGATCTGAATATTCAATAATAAAGTAGAGATAATACAAAGCACAATAAGTATGAGACTATTGCTCTTTAAGAAGTTTATGTTAATGGAAATCATGCTGACTTTAACGGAAACATGATCATTATTTGTTATTGTGAGTCAAAATTATCTAAATCCCTTGATCACTGTGATGTAAAGCGGAACCCCGTTATAATTATCACCCCCTGTTCATAGCATGATAATATATTCCAATATTTTAGCTAATGAAAACATGCACAGATGAAGTAGTCTAAACTAGATCTGAAAGTACTGGCACCATCGACAGAACCTTAATGATAATAATTTCTAAATGAAATTTAGTTGATACATTTCTCTGTAAGGCTTACTTCATGTTTTGTGATGTATTTCGTGTCGTATTTTATCTGACATTGTTGTAATTAACAGTCAGTTTTGGAGGAAGTTACAAATTAATATTCTGTTATTGCACTGAATATTTTGTTTGCAAGCGAATAAATGAAAATATGGTAGTATTAACATTTTAAATAATAACTCGAGTTGGTTCTTCAAAAAGTCTTTCTGTATCTTCTAAAACAAATATAGCATCTAACATGACTTCGCTTCTAGCGCATTATATCATAAAAAAACCAACAGATGTTCATTATTGCTGTAAAACTCACTGTGCCATTTTTAAATTACCAGCAAATTTACTACCGACACCATGCCAATTATTTTGTATCAGATTCTTTGTTATTGTGTATTTGTAACCACAAGTCCAACTTTAATTACCACTTTACTTTCCCCATCAATTGCCATTTGTTCTACATCCGTGTTGACAATCATACATGAATACCCTCTCTCGACCCTTCTCTTCAGGGTACATAACATTTTCTCCCTAGTTCGTCCCCTCGATCGTAAAGTTGGAAAACATTTCCAACCAGCTTTTACACATCCCTTCTGGAAGCTAACCATGACTTACATAACTTTTCCACTACAGATAATAATTAAGAAAAAACCCTCACATAATTAATTTCCAAGTTTGACATAGAGAAAGGTGTAGACACTGTTTTTGTTCACTTAAGACATTTTATTTTAATAGTAATCTTATATCAGTGGAAGAACTTAACATAGTCCTGTAGGAATACCCTACCACTAACATTTTCATCCAACTAAACCTAATATCTCATTGTCCGATATGTCTCATGTAAAAACAATATACATGTATAGGACAAAATAATGGAAACACTTGTGGAAGTCAAAGCATTTTGTATTAACACGTTGTTGGTCCACCTTTAGCATGCAATACACCTTTAATTCTGGACAGAATCGACCGATACAAGTGTCGAATGGTGGTTAGTAGAATTTGAAGCCATCCTTCATGCAATACAGCCTCCAATTCAGGTAGAAACGAAAAAGGTGGTAATCGACGTCGAAATCTGATTTCAGAAACAGCCCACAGAGCCTCGATGATATTCAGGTCTTGAGACTGCGCGGGTCAGGGAAGATGTTGAACCTTATCAGCATGCTCGTGAAACCACTCGAACAGGATCAGCGGTTGCACCATGTATGTCAGTCACCTTTGAGCATTCTTGCCTGTAATTAAGGACTTGGGAATACCAACATGCCCATGGATACTCATTTTATGCGGCTCATGCAACACTGTTTTGGACCACACTGGCGTGTTAGGTGCAGATTAAGTTCTGTACTCACTTCGTAGGTTGTTGTTTTCTTCTGGGACGCCACAATCCGCTTCAGTGCCCGACAGTCCCTATCTGCATCTTCGCCTTTCGACCACTATTGTGCTTCGCCAACCCTGTTTTATCGTGCATTATGTATGCGGTCATGACTTTCGGTCATAACTTGTGTTACACCACATCACGTTGTTGATTTGCTCACAGAAGCTCCAGCTAGACGGGCATCCAGAATCAAACATCTTTGAAACTTCGTCAAGTCGGACATATTGATCACTAGAGCTAAGATTTTTATGTAGTATTATATTGCAAAATATGTATATAAATATGTAAGTTTAAAATTTCACACACACAACGGTGATCTAATAAAGAATACTTCTTCATAATTAATCTCAATAACACTTCGATGCACAATATTTGTCCGTATTTCTATGTAGTTTAGTAAAATATTACGTATTTATTGCAGCGATAATCATTTACCTTCGTGGTAATTTAATAAATTATTGATGAATCCCTCATTAACACATTTAAGCACAGTATATTATTAGATATTTTGCCATATTTTCTACGGTCATAGATTGCCGTTGATCACAAAGGATTATGCTGAAAGCGACCTTTCCACGTCGCAAGTTGCCAATGGGACATATTTACTCGGGCAAGTGTTTCTGTCATGCTTATTTTAACCTACTTGAGATAATGTCTGTAAAGCCCCTACTTCCTTTGGGGAATCCATTGCGCATCCATTGCAAAATTTTGGAATATGCATTTTTTGATAGAGCATGTTTAAGAAATTTGACGTTGCCTCAGGTCTACTGTAAATGGTATTTAAAATATCAAACCCTCGAGTTCATTTTCCCACATTTTCGGCAGCTTATAGCGCTGAAACGAAGCATTTGTGCATCTTTGATGATCTATAAAGTTTTCTTATATAGTTAACGACATTCTTGGATCGCCATGTTCCCCGTGGTACATTTTTAATGTAGTCTAAAAGCACAGTTCTGAAGGAAAACTGCAAAATATGTAGACATGTAAATAAATACGAAATATGTAACATACAACAAAATATGTAAAATAAAATTCATGTATAATTATATTAATGGTAAATTCATGAACATTTCAACTTTCTTGCGTCCTATATAAGTGCCAATAGAATATGTAATTACATAAAAATCGTAGCTCTATTGATCACTCACCAAACTTGCACAATGTGTACACTATACTAATAATTTACAGTCCATTCTAACTGCAACAAACCAGAGATAGTTGATTTACGTAGTGCTAAGTGTCAATCACAGTTACAATGTGTCCAACTTTTGACAACTGTTTCCATTATTTTGTCCAAATTGTAGATTTTAGGTAGGTGGTACAACAGAATTTTCGTACAAGTGTGCTCTTTATAAGACATTGTTTGTTTTTCACTTTTATCAAGAAAATACAGCTAATGCAACGAAGTCCGACCGAGATCATCGAATTAATATTTAACGTAATGCGAAAGCTACAAATGATATTGAATATTTATTTGCAGTATTTAATACTTAACTTCTTTTGATATATAGAAAACACTTTCAAGTTATTAGTTTTTACTAATACAGTTGCATAAAACAATTTAATTCTGAGATTATTTAATCCACGAATTAACCTACGAGGCATATATGAAATATTTATAGATGGCGAATCCCATTCTCTCCTACTCTTTCATGCCACCTGGTGTCAGCCCAGGCGAACTAGGAATGCTAGTAGGTCATGCGCAAAACCTATATTTTATACTATTGTTGACCCGTAATGTGAAGTGTCACAAACTCAGCTTGCACTCCATGCTATTTCTAAGTTTCTAAATTGAATGTGGAAAGAATCATTGGATTATTTAATTCCTAGTTCGTCCAGGTGGCACGAAAGGGTGAGAATGGGATTCACCATCTATAAATATTTCATCTATGGCTCGTAGGTTAATTCGTGGATTAAGTAGTCTCGAGATTAAATTGTTTTATGCAACTGCACCTAAGTGTACATAGTTCTTTATAGGTGTATTCGTTACAACAGCAAATTTTAATAATAATCGAAGACCACTACATCTACATGATTCGTGACTGGATTTGGGCTAAATTATGCTCTAGAAACGGTGATGTACTGTAAGTAAAGAGTATTTACTCAAACAGGAAATAAATAAATCACTGTTTTCATCTTTGATGTCCCTAAAGACACAAACCAGAAGAGTTTTTTTCGACTGAAGAAGACAATCTTATAACATGTTGTAAAACTGTCGCAAACACAAAGTTGAGTATGTCATTTTTCTTTTTTTTTCTTTTTTTTTTTTTTAATTTACAACAGCCAACTATTTTGAAATAAGATTTCCAGACTGGGAAATAAGTCTACAAAGAGTGACAAAGAGAAAAAGTGCAATTTCTATCACAATCTTCAGAATTACCGAGAGTCAAATAAGTCTCCAATACTGTGCTTTTGCAATCCCTACTTATTTTCCAGTGTCGTGTAGGGCTATATCATTTGGTAATTTATCACGAAAGACATTTCAAGACCAATTAAAGCTTTCTTTCTTGAAATGGAAACCAAAAACTTAGGACAATAAAATTTTAGTGGTGATTGAAAGTAAGACCTACAGGTTAACAAAGTTACTACTGTTACTGGATTCATTTTTGGCTTTGAACAAAATTGTGTTCAAGAGACGGTGACGTAAATATGCTGAAATACTGCATGTGTATATCTAAAAGAGGGAAATTACTATGTTGAGAATAATCGGATTACTCCCATTTCCGGTAAGAAAGCTTTAATGTAACAAATTATTTCGAATCTGCTAACACAAGCATAGTTATCACTTACGAGTGTGTCTTGAGATCTTGTTATAATCTTTGATATTGGCTGTTTCATCTATACACAGTCCTCTATATACATCTATAAAATTTATGTCAACTCTTAACAAAGATAAGCTTTTTTAAAGCTTCAATAGCGCAAAACAAAACGAGGATTCTGAAGCCAGACGACACAGAAAACGTACCTTCATCCTCTAAAATAAGCTTATTAGCCATCATTTGCCATCGCTTGCTGTACCCTAATGACAGGCATTATCGCTTTATGCAAAGAGAGAAGATGCAAAATGAAAGGATGCAACGCATTTTATCAACAGTTTATATATTCGTTCATTTTGAAAGCTTGAATCCTTGAAAAGCAACCAAGCTACTTCAAGTTTTGTCCTTGAGAACTCGTAAGCATGAATTGATAACAGTGTGAGGAGAAATTTACGACAAAATACACCCAACTGTCTTTTATAATTCAAAAGACGGAAAGACTCGTTATCTTCCACATTAAAAGCTCATTCGGCTTGTGAGGGAGTGACGAACCGATGACGTCACTAGTCATTCGTCGCTTACAGTTTTGATAATTGTGTCGAGGGACTCCTATGCGCACTGAAAATGACTTAATGGCGATAATTATTATGATTAATGGTTATAGTGATAGCGAGAAGAGTAGCAGACAAATGGCTTTTCGTGCTGTATTTGTGAGGTGAAGATGTGACGACTTCCCCAAGTGAACATCTGGGCTTCTAAGCAGGCTTTCGATTCCATGCTTTCTCTCTCTATCAGCTTTAAATCCTTCGTCTGCATTTTAGTATTCTTTGGAGGATTTTTTCCCCGCACCTTTAACAGCGTTTTATTCAGAACGTTGATGTTCTGAAAGAAGCTGAAAGTAACATGAAAATTATGTTCTTACAGTCATTTCAACAAGTTTATGCGTAATTTACGTCCAGACTGATAACAAAAGTAATGCAAGGCAAGTGACGTGAGGTACTGCTCGAACTGAACGCCGTCACCTGCATAAAACAGCCAGAATAATGTTTTTAATATTTGAAACTGACTTTAATCGCATTTTTTTTTTCATAATTCTTTCGTAGATATATATATGTATTAGTGAGGCTCTCACTTTAAAGTAAATAAAACAAATAAACACTGAATAGTATAAGCATTTAATTTTTCTGCTCATAATAATTATTTGAAAGTTAATTAATTAATTTTTCATTTAAAAACTGTTTAGTTATATGAGATATTATGTTCCAGCAAGATTGTGTTGAAATTTAAATGCTTACACCAGTCACACTATAACGAACTTTAATGTTAAAAAGTAAAGTTTGTCGACGTTTGTATTACATTGCAGTGAAATGTATTTACTTAGCTACATATTCTACGTGAAATGTTTCTTCTTTAAGTAAAATTTAAGATATATATGTCAAATAGAAAAAATGAATTTCACCTGTTAGGTGTGAATGAATTGTTATTAACGTCCTAAGCGAGTTGGTGAGATTCTAAGGACGGGACCTACAGTTCTTGGTAAATGGACTCCGAACCACTCCGTTCAATGGACCCAGCGGTATTTGAACCCGTGACCATGCGCACATAACGCGAGTGCTCTAACCTTTCGGCCACCCCGAGGTGTTAAATACAAATTAAATAGCAAAAAGATATATCTCCTGTATTGCAGAAAGTGAACACACTAACCCTATGAATAATCCCATCTTGCTAGTTAATGGGTCTTTTCTGGAATAAGCCATCTATTAATCCTTATCCCCACTTCATCTACTGGTGCCGTTTGTACATTACAAACACTATGACCGAACGAGCTAGTTCATCGGTAGTATGGAAGGCATACATCTGAAAAGAATGGAAGGTAATCTGATGATTACCCTGGGTTCAACTATTGGACACTAAAATTTATTGCCATAGTTTGACCAGTCGAATTCAGAGTTGTTACATTAAATAAAAACCACGTTGACTGCCTTCTTGTTTCCCATTTACAACAAAAACATTAAACAAGTTACAGAAGAGAGAAGAAAAACTAGTAATGGTTAGAAAAAAATTTTTTTTTTTTTTTTTTTTTTTTACTTTTGCTTTTGTTTTCTGAAAACTGAACCAGTTGCTGAATTTGTTTTCAGACATAGGCATGCGCATGGGAGCAAGCGGAGGCAAGTGCCTCCCTAATAGCATGCATTGTCAATGCGTTTGTTTAAAATGACTTTAGGATAGGGTTATCAGATTGGTAAAGTAAGAAAAGAGTACACTTTTTTAATATCTCTTCATATATATTCAGATAATTCACAGCCATATTCAATTCACTACTAGATGAGGCCTCTCCCGCGTGGTTTACTGCTGCCACGCTGACCAGACATGTCGGGAGAGGAGAGCCAGTGGTCGGCCGTTTTCACATAAATATTATTAAAACAAGATCTATGTTATTTAAAATGTGTATTAAAATATCTTCAGATTTCTCGGATAGTTTTAACTTATACTGAAATGTTACCACCTATGGAAAGTGATATTATATAGCGTGGGATAAATACAAAGTATCCAGCTCCCGAAGTTAGCAGGTAAGCTAAGAAGATGCGGCAAATATTATTTGGGAGACCAAATCTACGGTAAAAAACTGTATCTTTTTAATAATTTTAAGACAAATTGTTCCTCCAACTTTTGGAATGTTTTGTTTTCACTTTATGCATAAATAGTACACAATAGTCATATCCATTAAGTATTTTATTGTGGCCGACTTTAGGTAAGGTGGGTGTCCCTGATATGGCCATGCTAAGGTTTGAGAATTTTTCTAGCCATTTTAAAAGAAATCAAAGTTTTTTTTGGTCATAGTTTTCATGGGTTAGTAGACTTTCATAGAAAAAATTTCATGTCTCATAAAAATAGTTTTACTGGTAAAAAAAAAACGAAATTCCAAAGTCTACCTATTGGCCATATCAGGAGCATGTGTATATGATATGGCCACCCTTGTTCTATGTTATACAAATTGTGATTTTTTCAGTTTCATAATGCAGTTCTACTAAAGCTGGAAAATGGATTTCAGCTGGATGATTCAGTGCCTGCGGAGAGTCATTTGAATCCATACACAGAGTATCAACATGATGAGGATCATCTGGATCAGACGACGATGACAAATCAATGACAGTGGCCTGGGTTGCCATATCAGGAGAAAGTCAGCTTTCACGAAAATCATTTGATTATAAACACCTCGTAAACGATACGCCACAAATGATAACACAAATCGAAAGAGTATTAAAAACTTAGTACAGTACGATGGTTTTCATGTAAAAAGTCTTTGAGAAACATCCATAAATCTAAGGGGACTTACCAGTAAAAAACAATAAGAGGTCACATGAAAAAAAAAAAGAAGCAACTGGCGCCACATTGTTCATTCTGGCTGGACGGGAAATGATCACATAACACACTACCAGGCCCCCGCCCTGGATACTGATGCCATATAGCGGATTTTTGGTTAACTTACTCCCAATGGGGGTGGCCAATTGGCCATATCAGGAACATGGCCATAACACGGACACCCACCATATATATAATTCACCCAGAGCGACCGTCTGGGTGACCAATAAGTTGTGCTTTTTATCTTGTTTTGTCGTGACGTTAAATTTTTTTCTTCCTAATAAAAACTCTCAGCACATTATGTTGAGATTTTTTATTATACGTATCTGACAACTGATACATGCCTGGCTGCACAGTGGTTCTGAGTGGTCGACAACTGGTGAAAACAGCCCATTTTCCTTAAAAAAAAAAATGCTTGTAACATTTTGAGTCAGAAATATTTTATTTCTGTTGAGAAAGGTGTAAGTATTAGACCAAAAAGGAAATCTGGGAATAAAATAGGAGAATCAATCTCTTGACCGACCACTGGTGCCCTCACCCTATATATCGTCACCTTAGAACCAGAAGGTACTATGTCCACTTATTGGGAAAATGGATTTAACACTGGAGTCAAAGACCTTTTACAGAAGGGCATCCACCCCAAAAATAATATCTCCCAAAATGAAATGAATTGATACAGATTTTAAATGGAACTTCAAACCTTAAAACTGTTTTCTCTCCAAAGTAGCAAAAGGGGCCACAGTACCTTCTACTTCCAAGGTGACGGTATTATTCTCATTCAGCCACTAAACAATGGAACAAGTGGCAGGTTGTGGCATTGTTGTTGCTAACTACTTTCGACTGCTGACTCGAAATTCACTCTTTCTATCTCACATTTTTTTCTCTGAACAACGGCTTCACATATGAAAGTACAGAGTTGAGCTAAGATAACGGATTTAGTGGGAGACATCCTAAAACTGGAGAATCTGTTAGGTGGTGTGAATGGAAGACACGGGGTCCAAGATTCGACCAAAACTCGAAAACATTACCAATCATTACAACAAAACAATATCATGGCAAATCTCGGATAAAGTGTTCATAAATACATTAATACAAAACATGTTGTCTAAAGGTTTGATTACAAGGAGTATATTTAATAATAATAATAATAAGAAGAAGAAGAAATGTAAAGAATAGGAAGGAAAGAGACGGCCTTTCAATTATTGGTGCAATATTCAAAAGGAGCTGGAGTAGGCAAAAAGTTTAAATATTTCATGAAGGTCTACTGCCATATTAGAAGCAATTTCAATGGTCTATGTACCTTAGAGTGTCACATGTCTGTCTTTCAGTGAACACTTTTCCAAGATCAAGGATGAGAAAATATTGACCAGGAAGTACTCTATGTACGTACAGTTACTTACGAAAGTAAATAGAGGTTGGAATTATAAGAAATAATAGCGTTTTCCTGCAGGAAAATTGTTGCACTGTACGCCTTATAGTTAGAACAACCAACATGACAGTACAAATATGCTCCAAAACATGGTATGCCAGGATAGTCCTACAGTTGGAGCAAGAAATAAGGAACAGGTTAGCATCACTTAGAGAACCACGAAATAGATAGACAGAAATGCCATTCAAGTGAAGTTCTAAGAGATAGAAATTAATGCAAAGAAAAGGAAAATGACAATATGGACATCATGCATTGTTCGCTCACACACACAGAGAAAGAGGGAGAGAGAAAGAGAAAGCATGGATGAATACGGAGAAAGAGCGAACGAAGAGAGAGAAAAAGAATGAAAGAGAGATAGAAAGAATGGCGAAAGACATGAAAATAAATGAAATTTTAACGCTTATGAATATGAATACACAGTCTGCGTCTCTCACCCCTACTACTTCTCTCTCTGTCTTGTGTTTTTCTCCCTTTATGGGATGAAACTCTTTCAGGAGCAATCGCGAACATCATTCCTTGAAAAATATATGAAATCTTGGGCGGGGATCGAACCGACAACCTTGAGAATGTAAGCATCCCACGCTGTGCACTTTTTTATTTCAGAAAAATATAAATACGTACAAAATAAAAAATAATGTATACTAAAAGACTAACAAAATAAACCAAAAACAAAGAAAAAACTCAAACTCGTTTTACGATACTCTACAAAACCACCTTGTAAATATTAAAAATAACGCTTCATAATATGAAGCAAAGCCCGGCACTTTCTGTTTTTGAATCAATAGCTGATATTTATACAATAAGTATTCAACATACCATCTTTCATCGGTCATATCAGTTTCAAATTTTAATATATATAAAGTTTGAGCTATGAACCACATTGTAAATTTTTGTTTTGATTTTGGAAACATTCAGTATGACGGGTTCTTAAACATTTTTTTCACATATCATGTCTTTCACACAGATTCTCAAAATACGATCTAATATGTTAATATTCTTTTTTTTTTTTTCAAATTTTTTCCTTATCATTCCATAATTAGTTTATGCGTATAAGTTTCCTTTTGTTTGCATTTACTACAGGCTTCATATTCGCTAACACTTTTTTGGACAATTTCACCCATAATATTCCAAATTATATATTTGTAGAAACATATGATGATGAAATACTGAGTCAAATTTTAAAACAGCTAAATTCTGACATAAAAGAGAACATGCTTCACTATTTGGAACATATTGTTTTTTCTATCTTACTAAGATCTGTTTCCAAGTACTGTCTATAGAAATCTTTAACTGAGTATATAATTCCATTTGAATCTTACTGCATAAGCAAAATCAAGTATCGTAGTCGCAAAATATTTCATAGGAACTAATGTCAACCGGAGCAATGTCATCAATGTCTCTTAAGGCTCTTAATGTGACATCAGACGACAAATTTTCAGTATACGTAAACAATACTTGTAATAATCGGTGAGATGATAGTGCTCTAGCTTGTATCTGTATGTTTTTCAGATTAATATCTCCGTCCACTATTTATTTTATACAAAAGATAACGAGGATATCTAAGGATTTGCCGAAACCATAAGAATATCCTATGTATTTATGTATTTGAGCCCAAAATATATTAGAGACGGGAAACAATTGTAACTGATAATACAGTTTACTGAAGAGAAAATTATTAAAAATCTAGCTCTATCAAGTAACGATGTAAGGCAGCTCTTATATGCTAGCGTATCAATGGTAAACGTTTTTAATAATCGATTTTCTGCATTTCTGACAGTTTGAGAAAAGCCACTATACCATTCCACTCCAAGAATATTAATATATTGCTTTACATTAAACTGTTGTAACATATTACCCTGTATCTTAGTTTTTACATTAAGTGCCTGTGTTGTCTGAGGATTAAGCACAATACCAGATATATTTTCTAAAATTTTCACAAAATGAAAAATGTCGTCTATTTCTTGATTATTTTTGTCAAAAGATTCGCATCATCTGCATAAAAAATGAATTTTAATGGATTATGTATAAATGTTACACCACTAAGCGCATTATATACTACTGTGACGAATGGCACCATTGACAAACTAAAGAAAACCGGGGCCAGTCAACAGCCTTGCGTGACCTCAACATTGATATTTATTTTAGGGTCAATAACAGAATTTATGGATAATTTAAAGTGTCGATTGTCATAAATCCTATTTCATCATTTTTATAAACCCTTGTGGAAATTCATGATTTCTAGTACCTTAAAAAGTATCCATGACACACGGTGTCGTATGCTCTTCGAAAACTGGTCTTTAGTAAGAGTATAGGTATTGTGTCACCCTCATTTGCATGCAATAAAACATCTCGTATGTTCATGAGATAAACATAGATAGGAATGGTCACTCTGACACGGGTGTAGCAACTTTGAAGTTAGTTTTTGTAATCTATTTACAACACATCTTAGAAAAGTTTTAGTATCAGAGTTTTGCAGGTGAATAAGGCGACAGTTGTCTACTGATGCTATACCATTATTACTTTTTTAAAAAAGGATACCCACAGATGTAAATAAATCTGTATCTTCCTGAGGGTCTTGCCAGAAAGTATTAAAAACAGACATTAAGTTGACCGCAGTTTTCTCTCTATTTCGTTTTATCCATTGACTGTTGGTTCCATTCTCACCCCTCATTGATGTAGAATATGATTGTTTTATTGCAATTTTACTTTCATTTTCCGTGAAAGGTGCTTACAAAAAAAAACTCCATCTTCCTCTGATAGGATGGGCAATGACTGTAAATCAAAAAAGAGAACACATCTACTCCCCCTTTTTTCCATTTTGGAACAGGGAAAGATATACGAATACCTTGAAAAATGTCTTCCCCTTCAAAGATTTGGCCATTTTTATTACAGAATCTCTTAATGAAGTTATTTTATTTTCGTTTACGATCTATTATAATATTTGCAAGATTAAGAGTCTCTGATATACCACATTTGCTTGGTTGATTTCTTTTAGTGATACCCCGAACACAATCTTTTAACAATATCTTAATATGTCGTTGTATTTTCCTCACTTTGGGTAAGAAAGCTACATACTGCATAGCCTTCTCATTATACGCTTGTAATAAATCCTGATAGAAATTTAGCATTTTCCTTTTGTCTTCATAATATTTAAAAGTGAAAGATTTATAGGAATTAATAAAACGTTTTTTGTTTTCTCCCACACACTTAATAGTGTCTGAGGTGTGCGATAATATTTATCAGTCTCTCATTTGTTAACATTTGAAAGTTTTCATCATTCAAAAAATCAGTGTTTAAACGCCATATATATGGTTTACGCACAAATAAATTTATCCCGCATTTAAAATTTACTACTAAAGAACAATGATAAGAACATGCTATTTTATAGGCTTTTATAGTACATAACCTCGGTTTCATGTCTTGACTCACTGTGATATATCTTGCTCTTACATAGGTTTGTAATATACGTGTAAAGTATTTGGTTTGGATTCAATACTTTCCAAAGTTCACATAACTGAATTTTTTAATTTGTACAAACTCTTCGCTAAAGTTATTCTATGATGTAGATGGCAGTTTTTCATAGATTGAATTGAAATCACCAACAATAACTAAATTGTCTCTTTTTATGGATTGTAAATAAGACGCTAAGTCCAAAAACAAACGGATTCTCCCTTGTTTAGCTTCGATCCACTATTCATGTATACATTGACTAAGATTAAATCATCAATTTTTATGCTGAAAATTCGTCCATCTGGAGTTTTAAATACTTCTTCAAAATCAACATCGTTTCCTATTGCAAAGCTGTAACCCACTTTGTCCACTACATTATAAATTTTACGTATATAGGTATAGTTATGAATCTGCAAATTTGTGTGGCTAGTCTCCAGCATCGGAAATACCTGTATGGCTATTTCGCGCACATAATTAGTAAGAATGTGATTCTTGCTGCATGTGTTCCATGCTGCTTATTATACAATAACGACTAACTTTTTAGTACAATATTCACAAACTGCCATTATGTACAGTTTCATCAGCACCTAGGCTCGAGTCCATTTGTTAACCATCTTTATAGGATTTGTTCACTAATCACAATGTGTTGTCTCATAAGTATATAAAAGCACAAACTTTGAAATGGAAAATTTCATACTTGTTTTGTTATGATATCGGAGACATGTAGGACAATGGTCGCTGAATACTGTCTTCTCTTCATCAGAATAAACAAGTCTCGGTGGTGTAATGGTTATCGTGTTCGTCTCTCACGCCTGGTGTCGCGTGTCCGAATTTTGATGAATCCAAATATATATATATATTAAAAAGAAATATTGTCCATGAGTTCAAACTCTCATAAACAATTTTCTATTTTATTTATTTTTTATTTCAAATTAGTTTTCAAATGACGTCGACTCCTTGTCGGAATCTTTCAAACCCCGTCATCGGCCCTCCATTCGACGACGAAATGGCGATGTTGCCTGACTTGCTCGTGGGTTGTAAATCACTGAGAATAGCGACTTTAGTTGCTGACTGAACAACACATTTGTTATGGTTTATTTCATTCAGTTAACAGCGTGGGAGACTTTTATTCTCAAGGTTGTCGGTTCGATCTCCGTCCAAGATTTCAAATTATATATTTCAAGGAATTAATCTCTGTAAATGATGTTCGCGATTGCTCCTGAAAGAGATTTATCCCGTAAAGTGAGAAAAACACAAGACAGAGAGAGACCCAGACTGTGTATTTATAAGAGTTATTTTTTTTTATTTCCATATCTTCCGCCATTTTTCTATCCCTCTTTCATTCTTTTTTTCTCTGTTTGTTCGCTTTTTCCCCGTGTTCATCCATGTTTTCTCTTGCTATCTGTCTCTGTGTGTGTGTGTGTGAGCGAACAATGCGTGATGTCCATATTGTCATTTTCCTTTTCTTTGCATTAATTTCTATCTCTTAGAACTTCACTTGAATGGCATTTCTGTCTATCTATCTCGTGGTTCTCTAAGTGATGCTAACCTGTTCATTATTTCTTGCTCCAACTGTAGGACTATCCTGGCATCCCATGTTTTGGAGCATATTTGTACTGTCATGTTGGTTGTCTAATTGTAAGGCGTACAGAGCAACAAATCTCCTGGAGGAAAACGCTACTATTTCTTATAATTCCAACTTCCATTTACTTTTGTAAGTAACTGTGTACCATCATGGTATTTGCCTGGTAAGACTAAGAATAAACTCGAAATGCCGCGTGAACAGGACTCAAACCCTTTTTCATTAAGGATTACTTATCTAGTAATGACGAAACAAAAAAACACAGATCGATTATTAACAAAGCGAATTTATTTAAATAGAATGGATTTCAAAACGTCCGAATCAATGTTCTTTAAGATCGATGTTATTGAAAGGAATTTTTATTGTTTTGTCTGGAACTTTGAACTGAGAAGTAATAAACGTTATTTCTTTTTCTGGTAGGTAAAATGATAACGAATCTACTCATTCTACTTTCCTGAAGAGCCCAATCAAAATTGCATTGGTGGTAACTTAAGGGTGTGACGACGACTGACTCCGGAAGGTAAAGCAGGGACAGAACACTTCAGTGTGCGAGAGTGTTCTCTCCGCCAGCAAACCAACCATAAAGGCCTCGTTAACGTCAAAAACATTCTGGTGGATTTATGTAGCTCCCAGATGCCAGTGATTATGTCAGAGCGTCGTGATCTGGATGATTGTACCAACTCCACAAACTATTGCAGTGTTGCGAACTCAGTTGAAATTAATAGTTGTTCAATTTCTTATGATAATTAATTTGAAGGAATTAATGCAGTAGGTAACGAGTGTAACTATTTAAATATTTCGCTGTATAAACACTACATATTGATGCCAAAACTACTTGAGTAAAAGGTAGCAACGTCGATACTTTCTTATCGCGAAACATTTGATACATCCACGCACAAAAATATCCACCAGTATTGTAATTTATTAATTTCTTTATCTTATTTATTCAACTAAGGTCGCTATTACACTCTATATCTTGCTAATCAGCTTGCACGACGTTGCTGTCAAGGAAGTTCGAGTATAACTTGCGGCCGTTTGCGCTATTACACTATCGAGTTTGCTGATCAGCTTGTTCGACGAGCCTGCCTTTCTCAAGCTTCACGGATTTTTCGCTATTACAATGTAGAGCCTGCTGATCAACTTCCTCGACGAGCAAACTCATCAGTGTAAGGCGCTATTACACCGTCGAGTTCCTTCGTTGAACAAGCTTGGGCGAGCATGTTGATGAGCAAGCTCGACAGTCTAATAGCACCGTACCTTCAAATACAGATCAGATACCATTTCGTATTGGAGACAACAACAATAATATTCACAACAAGAGGATCAACAACAACATTAACATTGACAACAACAAGAAAAATATGGGAAGAAATCGGTTATGACCAGGGCCGGATTTATACGTTTAGGCGTCCTAGGCCCATGAATTCCAGCGCCCCCGCCCCTCCACCCTCACCACTTCTATCCTTTTTCCCTTCCTACCCTCATATTATGACAAATGACTCTCCTCCGTCTTCTAGCCGAGGAGATAATAATTATTTAACTCTGGTAATGTGCTTAATTTCAAAATGCGTTTCAATATATCATAAAAGTAAAATAATTTCATTAAATACAATGAGCAATTTTAATTAAATTACTGTAGGCTACTTGTTGAAAATATGTTGAAAATATGTAAATATGTTAATTGAACAAGAAGGTAATACAAACTATTTTCCAACTTTATTATTTATAATATTGTTATTACATTTCGTTCACGGCTTTTATACATCTTTAAGGAGGATCCTAGCTTCAGCCATTCTTAGATTCTACTTTTTCTAACATCACAAATGGCACATTGCAGGTTCGTCATAGATTTACAATTTTAACAATTACAAACTCTAGAATTTCCAAAATACATTTATAAAGTTTTTAAGAAGAAACAATCTAAAAAAATCTAAAACTTAACAATTCCAATCAAAACACAAAACACTAAAGTTTCCTAAGTGCATTTATAAAGTATTCTAGAGGAAAACATTAAAAAAATAAGACTTACATTAAAGTTTTCTAGATATATTTACACAATTTAAAAAAAATATCTAAAAATGAACAATAATAATAATACAAAACACAAAATTTTTCTAAATACATATAAAGTTTAAAAAAATAAAAATTACAGTTACATGACAAAACACAAAGCACACAAGACACTTATATCATATAAGGACATACAAGAACACTTTAAAGTAACTTAAAGAATTGTAAAGTCATCATATTTTGTCCTCGCTATTTAGCATTTATTGATTAATCCTCTTTGCCACTTCTCCTTATGTAGGAAAAGTAAACGTAGATTTACAGAATTAAACCCTGCTATGTACCGGTATACTTGTTAGTCAGTATATCGGTCCACTCGAAAGCCAATACGCCGCCCCTAAGTACTAGCAAGTTTAAAGTTAAAAAAAATATCTGGAAATGGACAAATGCGACACTAGAAACTCATTAGCCACGTTGAATACGTGGGCAGGCAGCTATTTGGATTTTAAACACTATCTCCGGGAATATTCATCTCCTGAAGATATAAAGTCAAGTTGGGGAGAAAATATTTATTCTGTCATAAAAGACACATTAAGATATTTTTAAAATTTGTAAGGTCTTTAAATCCATCTTTGGGTCAGACCAGGATAATGTAAGGGAGGGTAGTGGTCGGTATCTTAGTTAAGGTACCATTATGACGTTTGTCTGGTGAAACTGAGAGAAACTAAAGGGAAATGTCAGTCAGGGCGATTGGCAGAAGGATTCGAACGAACGGTACCTACCCATTGCGGACCCGAAAATACACTTTAGTTTTCCTCATATATAAAAAATAGCGTAAATTACGCATTCATGCATACTTAACACAAAGTATATCTTGCCCATTAGCAGAGGTATAAATGACAGCGACGCCCTATATATGACATAGACTAAACAATTTTTAAAAACCTACTTTTCTTAAACAATCCCTACTAAAAAGTAAAAAATAATTTTGTTTATGCATGGCTAAAAAGAAAAGCATGGGGCGCTCACTCATATACAGTCACTTTATAAATGCTTGTCTTTCTAAAAGTCATGCATAAACAAAATTATGTTTTACTTTTAATACGAATTGCTTAAGAAAAGTGTCTTTAAAAAGTTATTCTATTATTTTTTAAATCCAAATCCTAAAGTCTTCTGCAATCAGTCAAACGCCAAATCGTTGCAGGG